>JAOBSW010000231.1:0-70073 GCA_026214975.1 Gentiana macrophylla | reverse complement strand
GAACCTGGATTACGTTACACAAAGATATCCAGCAAAGATAGAAGGATAATGTGATGCAAATCGGATTGATTCTAAAGAGTCAAAATCCACAACCGATATATCTTTATGATTGGTGGTGTCATGTGTCCTCGAAGTCCACAAAGCGCATATTGCATATCTCGCTCCACAATGGAAGCCGAGTTTATAGCACCGACAAAGCCGTGGGAAGAAGGTAGTAGCTTCAAATTTCTGTGAGGATATTCCTTGTTGGACAAAAACCGATTGTCTCGGCTTAGCATACACAAAGGATAGTCAATCGCTATACACCTAGCACAAAATAGTATGTATAATGGTAAGTCTGTATATATACGCCGATACATAATACTGCTAAACACTTGATCTCTATATGTGATTTCCATCGATTATGTAAAATCACGGAGAATCTTATGGATCCGCTACTAAAGGTTTACTCTAGAGATCGATGTCAATTTTGACCTCGGAATGGGACTTAAGCCTATTGAAAGTTAAGTTTTGTAATGGTAATCCTACCATGTTGACTCCTGAGATCCCAAGATCTCGGTTCAAGGGACAACTACATGGTGTCGCCGATGAACACTTTCCCATTCTCGTGAATAAAAGTGTTGTCCGCCAGAGGTGAAGGTTAAGTGAAAAACTTTTAATGATTCCTATAACTTGATTAAATTCGAAGGGGTATGGGCGTATCACTTTGATAGAAGTCACCTATGTAGTTATGCGTAGTAAGCCGCTTCTACGAGATTCAGAGGCTAGAATTTCTAAAGCACTTTCTCGAAACCCAGTGATTCAGGCCAAAATGAATCCAAACATGAACCAAGTACAGCATAAGGAAATATTGTGAGAGTGCTATTGTCTGTTCTACACTAAAGGTCGGTCACTTCAATACTTAAGTTCACCTGATTAGCCGAGTAGATCCGATAGTATTTACTAGTATAGTGTCTAAAGCCGGTTACCTCTCCTGATGCAATGTTTTTCTCGCTGTAATCTCTTCAGGGTCTCAGATTTGCATTAATTTCCATTCATGTGGATTGTTGGAGAAAATAGTGGAATTGAATTAAAGTGAATAAAAATGATTTTATAATCATTTTATTCGCATTTACCTTGCAAGCTTAATTTGATTATATTCTTGTATGTAATATATACAATGTTTTGATAATTCTGAAAACTACGTAAGTCGTGTAGATGAATTCAGATTTAGAATCATTCAATTCGGAGTACGAGGAATGAGAAATTAACGCTTTGAAGTCGGGTGTTTGAAAGAACTTTTGTTGAAGTGGAAGTTGGAAGAGTATTCAACTAAATCTGTACCACATTGGAAAAAAAAGAGAGAAATGTTTTCCAAAGATATATGTGGGAAGAATGTTATACGTGGTATAAGCTCCTGTAAGAAGGAGAGAGATAGCGGGTTGGTTTTAGCAATGACGCTCGCTAAAATGGCCACACGCGCCGCCGCCGCCGCCGGCTTTCGCGTGCCTGGCGTTCGCCCGCCGCGTTCGCGTTCCGCGTTCGCGCCGCTGACCGCTGATCTCAGACCGCCCGACCTGACCTTGGTCTTGGGCTGGGCTTTGGGCTTCAGCTTTGGGCCTTCGCCTGAGAGCCCTGTGCCCAGTGCTCGTTAAACTTTATACAAAAGTTAATCGGGCTTGGTCCAGCCATATACATTCCGATTGAGTCAAGATTGAGTTCACTGTTCGGATTATCCAACATAGTTCGGTTCAAAGAATAATTAATGGTTAATTCATTGTCAGAATCGATGAAACGGGCCGTAATTAAGATGAGTTATGGTAATTCATTGTCAGAATCGATGAAACGGGTCAGAATTAATTCATTCCAACCACTTCTCCTATATATAGCCTCCATATGGATTGAAGTTACATACACATTCGAAATACAACACTGTAAAGCTTCATACATTCATATAGTTCAAGAAGTTGCATATACGAGTTTGAAGAAGAGATTCTGAGCACTAGAAGAGTTCGCTGAAGGTTCGTGTGTAAGTAGTACTCTATACTTAATCAAGAATCCGAAAGTTATCCTTGAGACAATTGGTTTTAACCTCAGGTACACACCGACTAAATTTGTCTTAAGCGACAGAGTGTCCTACTGCCTCTGAGTTATTGTATCCACCTTTATTTTAGTATATTTCATTTTTCATTTGTAATTCGCTTTATTTTCAATAAAATTGTTGTTTAATTCGTGTTAATTATTTTAATTATGCTCGACTCCTACACAAAATAACTCATTAGATCTTTTATGCTCGAAAAGTAATAATTATATTAGTTATTAAATGTTAAACCAATCCCAAATCTCATTTGGTATCAATGGGTAAGATTTAAAAATAAAATAAAATACACTATAGCTTTTTGGTGAGTGTCTTCTAAGTTCTTTATTTTTTTATTTTTTTATTTATTTTTTTGAGGAAACCAAGCATTTTATTACGTTAAATCCGCCATACGCGTAAACTACATCGTGATTTAGGGAAGTTCCCAAACAAAGATAACCGTAGCGGCTAACCCATGTCTAGCCAAAAGGTGCGCTTTAAAATTACAACCACGCTTAACAAAAGTAAAAGTAGAAGAAACAAAGGATGGCAAACGCCAGCAATCACGCCTAAGCAATTGAAAATAGACAAATCTTCCGACGGCCGTTGAAACGCCTGGATGCAAGGCGCATAAATGACTCAAAGGTGATTGTAGTGAGTCCCGCTGGTAGTCTCTTCCATTGCCAAGAGAATCGCTTGCATCTCCAAAGTCTCTGGATCGATACCAGTGGTCGGCGGAATGAAAAGGACGCAATAATCGAGCCGAGCGCATCCTTAAAGATCGCACTCCACGCTAACCCGAGTCCATGACAGAGGCATCGAGTTGTATTTCCATCTCCCTCAAAGCGGTGCACACCGTGATAACCGGACGGGCGGTCCTCGTAATCCATGTGCAAATGAGCCCATGGCCTCGATTTAAACTCTCATCGCCCCACCTAAGGACATAAAACTACACGGGATACATAGATAGGCACATCATCAAAGACCGCGCACCGGCTTTCCATAGTTCCAAAGTAGCGGTAAGAAGGTGGATACCTCGTCCGGAGTGTGGCACGCAATCAATGCCCGAAAACTCCTAAAATTCACCCAAGCAAATTTACCGACTTTCAAACGGTGAAGTCGCTTAGATCGCCTCTAGAATAATCACAATCAAAAAGCACATGCCGTAAGGATTGCATCTCCTCGCCACATGCCAAGCAAAGACCCGAACCTGCATTCGCTTGACAAGCCGCTTCCCAATTTCTAAAGAATCCTCGCAAACATCGCCATAGAAAATGTTGAACACGCTGGCGGCACAGCTGATTTTCCGCATATCCCGCCATACACCGTCCGGTCCAAGAAGACGTGCCTCAGATTATATCAGAAATCGCCCATACAAGCTCAATGCAAGAAAATATCCTTACTTCACTACACATCTACCTCGCAAGCGATCATAATGCCATATCAACTTATCCAAAGCGGCGCCTCGCAATTGAGTTTGTAAGATAGAATCCACTTCCCAAGCTTGAAATTCATGCATAAGGAGAGGCATATTCCAATCGTGCCTAGTTCCTCGAAAAAGAAAATCATGCACTTTACTATCGCAGGTAAGGAATGGAATGAGTGAACTAGCCGGCAAGATGGCGGTCGGGAAACCTAAGCATCACGGAAGACGAAATGAAACATCCATCACCTATGCACCATCGCAAAGCCGCGATTAGCATGTCTCTACCTTCCAAAGAAGCTTCACCACAGAAGGATGGTCTACTCCCCAACCCTCGCCGCTCGATAGTTGTACCCGGATGGTACTTTGCATTAAGAACTCGACTCGCTAGTGGCAGGCAAGCAAGTAAGGAATCGCCACGATCGCTTAGCTAATAAGGACAAATTAAAACATTTTAGATTGTGAAAGCCAAGACCCTAAGATTTTTGGGCATAAAGCAGTGTCCTGGGCCGCTTAATGCACCTTCCGCTTGGTCTCGTGATCCCTCCGAAAAATCCGCGATTATATTTCTCGATCTCATGCACTAGCGTGGTAGGAACCTTAAAGCAATGCGTGATGATGAAAGTAGTATAGTTTGGTGTGCTTGATTTGATCATAACTTCTTTCCCGGCAGAGAGAAGCTTATCATTTCAACTGCATATGCTTTTTTTCAATTCGTATTATAAAATTTGTTGTTGAATTGTTGGATATGATACATGTAATTTATTATATATATATATGTATGTATAACATAGTTTTTTTTTTGAAGGAAGAATTTTATTAATCAAGTCCGCTAAACAAGCTGCTCAAAACGCCACCAGGGGGCAAGAGCCTCAAGATGTACGGGCAGATACAGATAAGTCATGTCTAGCTAAAAATGCGCATGACATTTCCAATGCGCCAAATAAATGAAAAAGAAACAGCTTTCAAAATGGGTAAGAGCTAAGCAATCTTGAACTAAACAACCCTAAGTCAGTAAGATCCAATCATGGTCGCTAAGTCGCTAAACGCACGCCGACAATCACTTTCCACCACTATTCGCCAAATCCCTAGGTGCACCGCTTCTTCTAAGGCCAAGGAGATAGCCTTAAGCTCCATGTACTCCATCGGATCACCTGGGTCAAATGATATGCAAAGGAGTGCAAGATAATGCCATTTGAGTCCTTGAAAATCACTCTAATACCTTCCGCCGCAACCTCTATAACCGATGCATGAACATTGCCCTCGACCACCTCCCGTCGGAGGGCTCACTCATTTGTCGATAGATGGGCTTCAACGCTGGGCCCGATGGCTCAAAGATGCATGACGGATCTACACTTGAGTAAAGCCGGGTCCGCGACCCCATTAAAAATAGAAATACTTACATTTTACGATAGAAAATATTTCGACCCCGTGAAAAATTATTTATCGTGTTAAATATTTAAGGACCCTCACCGATAAAATTTCTCTGATCTCGCCATCGCCAAGATGGCCGCTTATATTCTCATCCGAGGTCGCCAAAGACCGCGATATACCACCGAGACGCATAATCGCTCGATTATCAAAGACTACCGAGCAACGCGCCTTCCAGATTCCCCAAATGAGCCATTAATAAACCTAGCCGCACTTCCTCACCCCCCTCGCTTCCTCAAGCACCCAACAAAAACTCGCAAAGGTAGCGGAGTGGAGGTGCTATAAAACCCGCTTAAATGGCGACACCTTCAAATTCGAAATGCATCTCACATTCAAAATCACATGCCGCAGTGCTTTCCAGTGGTCTCCCGCCACAAGACAAGCAACAATCATATATTAACAGAATAGTAAATTAAAGACCAATCATATAATAAAATAAAGCTTCAATTTGTTTATTAAGATGCATCATATTACTTATTATATATACTACTGTTATATTTATGACAAGTAAGTTGGAAACTTTAGCTTGATGGACACGTGCTTAAATATTTAGTCTTGCGCCAGTATGTCAATCTCTTTGGCTCAATATTTTATTTTTTGTAAAATAAATGCCGACGTGGTGTCGGCATGTCGATTTTCTATGACATGGCAACACTTTTGGCCGGAAAATAGCCAAACCAAAGATTTTCCGTGTGTAGGTCAATATTACAAAAAAGACCACTTACAGGATCAATTTTATAACCGGAGAAAAATCAAGACCGACTTTGCAAAAGTCTGTCTCAATTACAAGACCAAATTTACAATTTAAATTATTGTCTTCTATTTTTCTTTATTTTCTTAAATCATCTTAAAATCTTTTATATTGACATTTTGTGTCTACTAAGTATATTTTCTTGTTACATTTTTGTAAAAAATATATCTTATATTATATTTTCGAGTAAAAAACCGCCAAATTACCCGCTTTTCCCAATTTACTGACCCAAACCCGGTTTTTAAAAACAACTAAAAACACAAAAATACCACTAAAAATCACTACTCACGTTCTCTCTTTTTTTTTTTTTTTTTTATGTTGATGGGTCTCACCGAAGAAAAGAAAAAAAAAAAAAAACCACTGCTCACGTCTCAACAAAAAAAAAAAAAAAAAAAAAAACTAAACCACTACTCATGTTTTCTCTCTCTCTTTTTTTTTTTGAATGGCCTCACCTATACTCTACTCAATGCCTTCTCTTCTAATACTGAAAACTTCTCCACCCACGTTCTCTCATTTCCTCTCCCTCCCCTCATAAGTCAGCCCTAAATTTTCAACTCAATTAACATCACCAAGTGAGGGTTTTCTTTCCCCCTTTTTCCACTGCCGATTATCGAAAAATGGCTTCCAAATGAGGGCGCCAGGTCAAGTGGTTCAGCGAGTACAAGGGCTATGGTTTCATCACTCATGACGAAGGTGGTAACGATCTCTTTGTTCATCACTCCGAACTAAGGCATCTTCTGCCTATAATAAGAGCCTCGGCGACGGGGAAGCTGTAGAGTTTGAGGTAGAGGTCGGCGGAGATGGCCGTGCCAAGGCTGTCAACGTCACTGGTCCGGATGGGTCCAACGTTCAAGGTGGTTCAGGCAGTGATTCCGGGAGGAGGGGTGGGTACGGGCGGTGAAAGATCTGGAGGACGTGATGGTGGAAGCGGCGGTTACGGCGACAAATAGCTTATAAATTCCACAAGGTCTATATATATACATGTGAAAATATAGAGTTTGATTTTAAGTTTTTTATTGTCAAACTACTACTTTTGGTTGGTAATTAAGTTAGGCTGAAAGAGTTAAAATACTAAACGTCGTCTTCTATTTGATAGCAACTAATAATCATATTCTAATCACTTCATATTTTTTTGAGGGAACTAATCACTTAATTAATCGAAGAAAAAAAATATCGATAGAATGATGGTATGATAGGAGGTGGTTACGGAGGAGGAGGTGGCAGTTATGACGGAGGTAGTGGTGGTGGCTATGGAGGCGGAGGTGGTGGTGGAGGAAGCGGGTGCTACAAATGTGCTCTTATTTTTTTTTAGGGGAATCCATATGCTCTTAATGTTTATTTTTATGTCCATTTGTAAATGCAATATTGCAAATTTGTAATTACTGCATGAATGATTTCTCCTTTTCAAAATCCTGATCCTTAAAATTTTCATAAAATGATTTTGAATTGTAGCTCAAAATTATAGCTTATGGGTTGGTGAAAACAGGATTAATTTCATATGGGTATGATGGAATTGGAAATTTTAAACATAAATGGCTCTTTTTTAAGTTAATAATGTGATTGTTTTGGATTCAATGTCTTGATTGTCTAATTAATTTTTCTGTACCATTTTCTTTCATTTTCTCATATTCTGGGCTCTACGGAAATGTGACGTATACTTCAAAATGGTTCACAGGTTTGGATTCCTTGAACCATACATACATTATGCATTTGGCAAAACACACCCGTTGGAAGTCGGAATGAGGAATTATAAGGAATTGTTAAATTGTGACCTTCGTTAATCTGATTGCCTGATCATCCTTATCATTCAAATTGTTTTTGTTGTTAACCATTATCAAACATTGAATAGTTTGAACCAAGACATCATTATTTTCTAATAATAGGTTGGACATATCATTTTCTTAATGAGTATAATCATTACAAGTATACATAATATTTACATCACTTCACATTCGTTTCAAATTCATACATAATGTCTTTATCATGGGTACTTTTTTTCTTTATTACCAATTTTCAGATTTCATGATTTCCCATGAAATGCACGGCTTTCCAACTGTATTCATTCATATTAATTATGTAATCATGAACATAAATTTTTTTCATACAAACTAATCATTTCCTCATCCTTCTGATTTTCGAATTAGCATCTACCCGCAGATTCAGACGGCTTTCCCACTAAGATATATATATAGCTAGAGACCAAAACGTGATTACGAAAACGATAAAGGTTATTTCTAAGACAATAAAATATAAGGGTTCAAAGGCGCCAGATTTTAATTATTTCTCAATCAATGGAGTGTAACACGTGACACACGTAGTACCATTGAACGTTAGACGTTATATTTCGCTAAGTGTCCAAAAATGTAACAAAACAGGGCCGCTCAATGCATAGGCGGAGGAGGCGCTGGTCGAAGGACCAACCGCTCCGGGACCAAATTACATGCTTCGCAACAAAAATCCGCAGATCCAATCCAACTCCACATAAATATGTGTTAAATTCTTTTTTACTTGAATTGATAAAAGCCCAAATTATAGAAAGAACTAATATAATGTGTTAAAAATTTACTTGAATTGAGAAAATGTCAAATTATAGGCCCAAATTTATAATAACTTTTTTGAAAGGAAATTTATAATAACTCGATGATCAATTTTAATTTCGTAGATGCATCCGCTCACCAGGTCGAACCCTCGCTTGTTACTTAACCTAAATGCAAACGATAACAATATACTAAAAATATCAAACATCAATGAATTTAAATTTGTATATCTACAGATTTTAAGAAAGAATGTTGAAGATTTTTTGTAAGATATTTTTAAAAGATCAAAGTAAAAGATCAATTTCGACGACTTACCTGGCGCCCAAAAATATTTAGTGACAGGCCCTGCAAAAAGTATAGTCATGGAAACAAAATGTCAATATGAATGATTGGGATGATTTTGATAAAATGGAGAAAACAATGGACCAAAATGTAATTATGCCCTTGATTATATATTTGTCGAATGCATGAGATCTTTCCTTTCGTTGATATTTTTAAACAAAAATACGTAGGTTTTGTGTTTATCCTAACTCGCACAACTGCATCGGCTGATTCATCCCCACCTTTTGGTTCTTAGATTTTCCGGCATATGCGGCACCAAAAGACCATCCTCTTAATGGCGCGGCACCATAAGACCGCCCTCTTCATAGCGCAACGCCAACTCTAAGACCGCCGCTTTAATAGCGCATCTTAATCCCATCCGCTTCATAGCGCGCATCATAAGCTCGTCCCGCCGCATAGCACAATTCCAACGGCAAGTCATCTCTCGACCTATAAGCCAACAAAGACCTATTCAAAATATAGCATCGAGGAAAAGCTAATAGGCGATCCACCACATAGCAAGCCGTCACGGTATTCCAAGGCAATCGATCCGCGAGAAAACTTTACTCCCCACCTACCATTTCAAAAAAAATGCTTAGGGGCCATTGATGTGACTAAACCGTAATTCGCCAATGGATCCTTATTCGGGTCCGTCCGCCGCCCAAGCAAGGCTTTGGGGCCGCCAGCTCTCACCACAAAAGGCTCTCGGGCCGTAAGGCTTTGGGGTCGTTAGGCTTTGGGGCCGCTAGGCTTTCAACCTGCCAGAGGCTCTGGGCCGCCAGGCTCTCAGCCCTCCAAGCTCTCAGCCTGTCATCTCTCGCCAGTTATCATGCTCTTGCCAGCTGGCCTGCTTTTGGCCCCTATAAATAGCAACGCCACCTCCATTATAAAAGCGAGGAAGGCTTCACTTCCATAACTATGTAAATTGGGCTTGATCCCTTAAAAACTAATGATACGTAGCAAACCACTGAGGCCTGGCTCATAATCATAAACACAACATTTTCTTCATCTTGTTCTCAAGCACCGCTGCAACCAACGGAGAAATTACTCACTTTAGCCGATATCCACCACATAAACACCGCAAACACTATCGTGATAATTTTGACATTATCGCACATAAGTTCGTGTAAAGTCTTTATTGTATCCTACGTGAGCATACAAATCAACACCGATCTCACATCCTATCTCCACTACTCGAACCAAAACGCATAAAACAATTTACAAAAAGTAACTAGAAAATGACTAACGCTCAAAACACAGCTTTATCAAGACCGACAACACACAATTATGTCTAGTTTTGTGCGCTTTAACATAAAACAAGACTAAAACAACTCAAAAGCATAATGTGACGCTCCGCTCCAGATACCGAGTACTTATCCGTAATGAACGCTTCGACATGCATATATTAATTTTTATATTGCCAAAATTAATATATACATAAGCCTCGTAATAATTAATCGTAGTAAAACGGAATAAATTAAATCTAAAAGATTACTCGGAAAAGAAAGTCAAACGACAATCAAAAGGATCACCAAGTCCCAAAATCTACGCTCTAAGAAAATCAAACGACAAAACAACAAAAAATGTTGTTCACTCATTACATCCCAAATGAAACGGAAAAGGTACTAATTTATGTCTCAAAACCGATCAAGCTAAGAGTGCGTAAGATAAATGTCCAAGTCATCGTGAACTTTAAACTCAAGCATCGGCTCCATCAACTCCATCATCGCATCTATACTCATCATCGCCCGATAACCACCTTCTCGGGTGGGGACAATAAAGAAGAGAGGTAAGTACATACGCATTTAGTAATGGGTAGAAGTTAAATGAAGCACACAATATATTTATATAACATACATCAAGATAAAGTCTACAATCTCTACCACATAAAGTTGCATTAAAGTACACTCTCCTCTCACAGCCCGTAGCACCATCACGAGCAATTATCTATGTTACATTGTAATTCAAGGACACAATGCCCGAATGATGGGTATGCACCGGGACATATTCAGCACTTCATATGGCACGGATGGTTCCGTGTGGAACATTTCCCAAAACCCGAATATTGTTTGTTACGTATGAGAAATGATTACATGCTGCGAATCATAAATGTGCCTCACCAAAAATTACAATGTTTTAGCTTTTAGACTCATCACATATGTTTATTACGTAGTTAATCTAACCACCTAAATTCATTTCACTTAAAAGGCTTCCTAAGTACATATAGTCCTGATAATATAGATTAACTACCTAAAGACGCTGTAAAGAGGCGCCAATGACTACTAAACCAATGACCCCACAAGGTCTAAACAACTGCCTTATGGGCTACCACCTTCTCCCCGCAGAGGGTCTCGGGCCATGCCATGGCGATTGACGCTAAGGCACCGTTTCAAGTTGTATATCATTAATTAACATATAATGCTCCATAAGAACATATAAACCATATCGTATCGCCTAATACACATAAAATCATAAAATTAATATAATAGACTTTGACTATATTCTATATCTAGTCACTTTTGATGTAACAACTTCTTCCGTATGAATCATTGAGTATATTATCATGTAAAATAATATACTTTCCTGTACACTATTTTACACCATTTTTATTTTATGCCAAAATAATATATTTCCCACTCTAATTTACTGTTGCTAAATATTTTCTGCACACTAGCAAAACGATTCAACTTGCTGTCGGTATACATATTATTAGCCAAGGGAATCTATATTGCAAAGATACATAAACGTATTAAATACAGCAATATCCATGAATGATAGGAATATGTATTAACACCAAACATCAACTTGAAATAATATAATTTTCAAACTCTTGTTTTTACCTAACATACCGTTTATAAAATGCTAATCAATTAAAATGAATTAAAAATGATTTTATAATCATTTTATTCAAATGACTTTGTAAGCAGATTTCGATATATTCTTGTATAGAATATATGTAATGTTTTATTAATTCTGAAAACTACGCGAGTCGTAGATGAATTCAGATTTGGAATCATTCAATTCGGATAACGAGTGAATGAGAAATTAACGCTAAAGTCGGTTTGTTGGACAATCACGATATGTCATATCGCCTATCGCTTTAAGCCAAGTGTGTTATGAAAAGGAAAAATGGAAGAAACTTTTCTCCCACATTGGTTGGAAGAAGGAAAAAGAGCAATATTTATATGATATTGTTTTAGTGTAGTTGGAATAAGAAACCAACATTATACACCGCTTTCACGCTGGCGCAGGGGGGTGCAAATCCAACCGATTTACCTTTGGGCTTGTGCATGCCCGCTGTCTCTTGCGATACCTAATGCAAATTTCGATTTGAAGGTTCAGAGTTCGGTTTTGCAATCATAATTTATTTTTCACCATTCACGAGAGTGAGACTGCTCATGTTCTACTTTAAGTCGTGATTAAAGCCGAGGCTTTTAGCTTTCCAAGTTCCAACATAATGCCGATATTTATGACATTCAATTCGAAATGAGGTCGCTCATTTCCATCGCTTTTCCATGTCCTCTCGCTATATAAACGAGCTACATGAATGGGAAGAAAATACACCGATTCACAACACCGTAAAATAGCATACATATCACTCTTTGCATAAGTCTGTTTCTAGCATCAAGTGAAGAGAAATCTCAAGCAATCGCTCGAAGTTCGGCCGGTGTTCGTAATCAGAGTACCACTATTCCGGAAGGTAACTGAGAATTCCCGAGACAATTGTCGAGACCGGGTACATACCGAGCAAATTTGTCTTAAGGAAAGAGTTCGCCTCGCTCGATCGTAGCATATCCTTTATCATTGTTATTGTATTTTCTTTCTATATTTTGTTGTATCTATTTTGTCATCAAAATTAATAAAATTGTTGTTTAATTCGGGTTTGATTATTTTAATTATACACGGGTGATAACAAATTTAAGACAAATTTTTTTTTTAGAACCATAGTTCTAAATCAAACTCGTGTGTAATCGAAATATCCTGATTTAATTTTTCATCTTTTTTATTCGTTGTCTAGTCTCAAGGCAATCAGGTACAACCTGCTCATAATAAAATTAAAAAAATTAAATTCGCCAAGTGTCAAGGCCCGAGTAAAGATAAAATTCGCCAAGTGCCGCCGGGCCGAGTAAAAATAAAATTCGCCAAGTGCCGCCCGAGTGAAGCATAGATTCGCTAAGTGTCGGGCGGCCGAGTAAAGATAAAATTCGCCAAGCGGCCGGGCCGAGTGAAGCATAAATTCGCTAAGGTCAAGGGGTCGAGTAAAGTCGAATTCAAATGGCGCCGCCGCAGAGTGAAGCAAGAATTGTCGAACTGCTCAACCACATCACTAATATTGTTCGGGCCAAACTCATTTTCTCTCGACAAAGTTTATCTTCCGTCTCAATAAATGGCATCCGACGGTCAAGTGACTCCTACCCCGATGGTGCGCCAAACGGGGACAGATTTCCCATACTACGGGAATTGTAACACGCATTTACCACGGTTATCGGTGCAAACCATGAGAGACCGGAGAAGTTCAACGGTTCCAACTTTAAACGTTGGCAAATGTAAGATGTTGTTTTACATCACAACACTTGGGCTAGCAAGAATGTCGGGTCGATGACTCCGCCAAAGGCGCCACCAAAACTCCCGGAAAGACGGTTTTTCTTGTCAGAGAAAGTCGAAGCACAAAGGATTTTCTCTCGTGCAAGAATTATATTCTTAATGGTTTAGATAACATGTTGTATGGTGTGTATCTGACTTTATGATATCGCTAAATCATTGTGGCAAGCATTGTGAGAAGAAATATACAACCGAAGATGCCAAAAGCCAAGAAGTTTCTTGTCGAGGTTTTTGAAGTATGAAATGAATGATACTAAATCTATTGTGAAACAGTGAGAAGTTGCAAATTCGATATCCGAGATGATAGCAGTAAGATCCAAAATCAATGAGAATTTTCAAGTGGCATGTGTGATTGAGAAGCTTCCCGACTCGTGGAAGGAATACAAGAGCTATCTCATGCACAAGAGGAAGCAAGTAACGATGGATGATTTGATTGTCCGACTTCGTATTGAGGAGGATAATAGAGCATCCGGAAAGAAACGCTCTATGCCTGCTGGACAAGCAAAGGCTAACATGGCCGAGGTGAAAACCGTAAGAGAAAGAAGCCGAGAAATTTTCCAAAAGACTGGGAATCGCCCAGAAGCCGACACCATATAAATTCAATGGTGATTTCCGTGAATCGTGGCAAGTTTGGACACCGTGGCCGCTGGATCGCCGTCAAAGAAGCCTTACAAACCTACGGCTCATATGGTCAAACCGAGGGAGATGATGACAATCTCTGCGCTATGGTGATCGAGTGCAACACCGTGGGGAATCCGAGGCGCTGGTTTGTGGACACAAAGCACTAAACATGTATGTGCCGACTGTGAGATCTTCTCAACCTACAAGGTCGGGTAATGGTGAGAAATCGTGGATGGGAAATTTTTCCCAATCAACTATTCAGTGAACCGAAACGTGATTCAAGATGACTTCGGGAAGAAGTCGACACTCACGAATGTTCTCCATGTTCCCCGACATACGTAGTAAACTTGATTTCTGTGGTATGTCAATAAGAATGGTTTTAAACTTTCTTTGGTAATGACAAGGTCATTTTGACCAAAAATGAAATGTATGTTGGTAGAGGTTATTTTATCAAGGTTTATTTAAATCGAATGTAATGGCTATAATGCCAAAGAATGTCGTGCCCATCGAGGCTAATAAAACCGCTTCTACTTCGCTACTTGATTGAGTCTTGTACTTTATGGCATAATCGCTAGACACGTTAATAATAAATCAATTCAAAGAATGATGAATTTGGATTTATTACCTAAACTAAAATTTAATCAAACCGAAAATGCCAAGTATGTGTTGAGGCTAAAATGACTAAAGCACCGCTTTCCATCCGTGGAAAGAAATACGTAACCTTTAGAATTAATTCACACCGATTTGTGTGATTTAAAGTTTGTGCAATCGAGAGGCGGTAAAAAGTATTTTATAACTTTTATCGATGATTGTACAAGATATTGTTATGTTTATTTGCTAAGTAGCAAAAAAGATGAGGCTATCGAGGCATTCAAAAATTATAAAACCGGTTGAGAATCAACTTAGCGCATTTAATCAAGAAGGTTCGTAGTGATAGAGGTGGAGAGTATGAATCGCCATTTGAAGGATTATGCCTAGATTCGGGCATCATTCATCAAACTATCGCCTCCATATGCTCTCAATCTAACGGAATTGCCGAACGCAAAACCGTGACTCAAAGAGATGATGAATGCTATGTTGATCGCCTCCGTTTACCTCGTAACTTGCGGGGAGGCTCTTCTCTCCGCCAATGTAATTTCAATGTAATTCCATCTAAAAAGATGGATAAGACCCCATATGAGTTGTGGAAAGGCCACAAACCAAGTTATAAATACTTGAAAGTGCTGGGGTGTTTAGCAAAGGTGGAAGTGCCTAAACCTAAACAAATCAAGATTGGGCCTAAAACGATAGATTGCATATTCATTGGGTATGCACATAACAAGAGTGCATATAGATTTCTTGTGCACAACTCGACAACCCCGATGTGCATGTAAACACAATCATGGAGTCAAGAAATGCGGTGTTTTTTGAGGATGTCTTTCCAAACAAAGAAAGACATAATGAAGACTCAAATTCGACTAAGAGGGCACACTAAAAAACGGGGGATGATGTTTCGTAACACGAGGAAGTGGAACCTCGGCGGGTAAACGGGCTAGACTTCAACGCTCTTTTGGGCCGATTTTCTCACCTACATGGTAGAAAATACTCCAAGGACATATGCCGAGGCTATGTCTAATCCAAGCACCTTTCTCGAAAGAGGCAATTAATAGTGAGATAGATTCCATTATGCAAAATCACACTGGGAATTGGTTGATATTCCACCGACATAAAGCTCTCGGATGTAAGTGGATTTTCAAGAATAAGCTTAAAGTCGATGGATCTATTGATAAGTATAAGGCCAGGTTGGTAGCTAAGGGTTATCGGCAAAAAGAGGTCTTGATTTCTTTGATACTTACTCACCAAGAATTGTAATCACTTCTATAAGGGTTCTAATTTCTCTTGTCGCAAATATATAACTTGGAAATACATCGATGGATGTTAAAACCGCATTTCCGAATGGTGAATTAGACGAAGAAATTTATATGGAACAACCCGAGGGGTTTGTGGTTCCAGTCGAAAAAACAAAGTGTGTCGACTGCTAAGTCATTGTATGGATCAAACAAGCATCCAAGCAATGGCATCAAAAGTTTGATCAAACTATGCTATCCAATGGGTTTAAGATCAACGAAAGTGCGACAAATGTGTCTACATCAAACATACACCTAATGCTTATGTGTTAGTGTGTTTATATGTTGATGATATGTCGACATGGGGAGTACTCATGATATGATCATGAATACCAAAAAGATGTCGACACGTAACTTTGATATGAAAGATACGGACCGCAGATGTAATTTTGGGGATTAAAATCTCCAGATATCCGAGGACTAGTGTTATCACAATCTCACTACATTGAGTCCGTCCCCGAGGAGATTCAAAGGTTTATAATGAAAGTCCTGTGAAAACACCTATTGACTTGAGTCTTCTCTTAGTCAAAAATAAAGGTGACCTCGTGTCTCGCTTAAAATATTCTCGATTATCGGTTGTTTAATGTACATAACGAATTGTACTAGACCGTATATTGCATGTGCCGTGAATAAACTAAGCAGTTTACAAGTAATCCTAGCGAGGATCATTGAAAGTTTTATTAGAGTACTAAAGTACTTGAAATATACAATGAACCTAGGATTATGCTACACAAGATATCCAAAGAAGATTAGAAGGATACTCAGATGCAAATTGGATTTCTCATACAAAAGAATCAAAATCCACAACCGGATATATTTTCATGATTGGTGGTGCCGCGTGTGTCCTGGAAGTCCACTAAGCAGACGCGGCATATCTCGCTCCACAATGGAAGCCGAGGTTATTGCATTGCATTAGACAAAGTCGTGAAGAAGTCGAGAGGGCTTCAAATTTCCTGTAGGACATTCCATGTTGGACAAAACCGATTGCTCCTATTAGCATACACAAAGGATAGTCAATCGGCTATACACCGAGCACGAAAATAGTATGTATAATGGTAAGTCCGTATATATACGCCGATTTACACAATACCATTAAACAACCGATCTCTAGTGGTGTGATTTCTATCGATTATGTAAAATCGAAGGAAAATCTTGCGGATCCGCTTACAAAAGGTTTACATAGAGATCAAATGTCGCTTTTGACACTGAAATGGGACCAAGCCTATTGAAAGATAAGCTCAGAATGGTAACCCTACCATGTTGACTCTGAGATCCCAAGATCTTGGTTCAAAGGGACAACTAAGTTATGGTCGTTGATGAACACTTACCCATTCTCGTGAATAAAAGTGTTGTCCGCCGTAAGTGTGAAGGATAAGTGAAAACTTTTAATGATTCCTATAACTTGATTAAATTCGAGTGGGTATGGCGTAATACTCTTGATAGACGCCACCTATGTAAGTGCGCGTGGGGCCGCTTCAAAGAGAGTTTAGAGGCTAGAATTCTCTAACGCACTTTCAAAACCAGGTGTGATTCAGGCCAAAACGAATCCAAATATGAGAACCAAGCACAAGCTATAAGGAAATATTGTGTGAGTACTATTGTCTGGTTTTACACTAAAGGTCGAATAGCTTCAAGACTTAAGTTCACCGATTAGCCGAGTAAATCCGATAGTATTTCACTAAGGCAGTTCAAAGCCGGCTACCTCTCCCGATGCAATATTTTTCTGCGCTGAATCTCTTCGTAGTCTCGCATTTGCATTAATTTCCATTCATGTGGGGATTGTTGAGAAAATGTGGAATTGAATTAAAAATGATTTTATAATCATTTTATTCAAAGACTTTGTAAGCGTATTTCGATATATTCTTGTATAGAATATATGTAATGTTTTATTAATTCTGAAAACTACGTGAGTCGTAGATGAATTCAGATTTGGAATCATTCAATTCGATAACGAGTGAATGAGAAATTAACGCTAAAGTCGGTTTGTTGACAATTGATGATATGTCATATCGGGCCTATTGGGCTTAAGTGTGTGTTATGAAAAGGAAAAATGGAAGAAACTTTTCTCCCACATTGGTTGGAAGAAGGAAAAAGAAGCAATATTTATATGATATTGTTTTAGTGTAGTTGGAATAAGAAACCAACATTATACACCGCTTTCACGCTGGCGCAGGGGTGCAAATCCAACTGATTTACCTTTGGGCTTGTGCATGCCCGCGTGTCTTATGCATACCTAATGCAAATCGATTTGAAGGTTCAGAGTTCGGTTTGCAATCGTTAATTTATTTTTCACCGTCTCCGAGAGTGAGACTGCTCATGTTCCTACTTTAAGTCGTGATTAAAGCCGAGGCTTTTAGCTTTCCAAGTTCCAACATAATGCCGATATTTATGACATTCAATTCGAAATGAGGTCGTTCATTTCCATCGCTTTTCCATGTCCTCTGCTATATAAACGAGCTACATGAATGGGAAGAAAATACACCGATTCACAACACCGTAAAATAGCATACATATCACTCTTTTGCATAAGTCCTGTTTCTAGCATCAAGTGAAGAGAAATCTCGCTACTCGCTCGAGTTCGCCGTGTTCGTAATCAGAGTACCACTATTCTCGAAGGTAACTGAGAATTCTCGAGACAATTGTCGAGACCGGGTACATACCGAGCAAATTTGTCTTAAGGAAAGAGTTCGCCTCGCTCGATCGTAGCATATCCTTTTATCATTGTTATTGTATTTTCTTTCTATATTTTGTTGTATCTGCTTTGTCATCAAAATTAATAAAATTGTTGTTTAATTCGGTTTGATTATTTTAATTATACACGGGTGATAACACATACAACGGTTGCAAGATATATATATTGGCTAAGTAAAATTTACCTTTGCTGCACCAATGGTCCGGTCGACCACACATATTCCCATAAGAAAATATTAATACGCATAAACACAACCGTAATAGCACCAATTAAGAACACCCTTACCTTTTTTAGCAATTTGAAAGCGAATCCAAAAGCAAACCAAAAGCAAAAGCTTGAATCTTGAATCAAACTCCTCTACTTAATAACCGAAAGAAAAACAATTAGTATAAAAACAACCGCCTCTCATGTGATCAATTTCTTCTACTATGACATGTACCTAAAATCAACCGTTAAACCTTGAATTTGGAAAACAAATAATCTAACTTTTTCTTTTTCTTCCTTGTAAGCCGGCCTCTCCCCAGGTTGTTCGTAAAATTTGTCAGTGAAAACTAATGATTAATTTAGTAATGGTTCATTTTTATACCCATTAATTAATCATTAATCAAAACCTTTTAATTAAATCTCTTTTTTTTTTTAATTAAATCGTGATAATTTTGACATTATCAAGACATAAGTTCATGTAAAGTCTTTATTGTATCCTAAGTGAGCATACAAATCAACACCGATCTCACATCCTATCTCCACTACTCGTAACCAAAACGCATAAAACAATTTACAAAAAAGTAACTAGAAAATGTGACTAACGCTCAAAACACAGCTTATCAAGACTCGACAACACACAATTATGCCTAGTTTTGTGCGCTTTAACATAAAACAGTACTCAAAACAACTCAAAAGCATAATCTTGAAACTAAAACGGAACCTTTTGATAAGAAGAACTTTTTACCTTAAAGATGACGGAACTACGAACCGAACACCAACTAGCTTCCAATTATTACACGAATCTACAAACCTACAATGAATCTAACATAAATTTGAAGAGAATCCAACCTTACCAAAATCAAAGCCAAGGAAGACTACGAAAAGATTATATTTTCTTAAATCAAAACGACCTTTTCGTAGGCGTTTGCCTCCTATTCAATCGGGGGATCAAATTTCTTATAGAAATATGAGTTTAATTAGTCGATTTATTGATGACGTAGATCAAGTGATAATAAAATACTTGACCACCATAAACCAATACTAGCAAGAGGACTAGGTCCATCGTAGTATAAATATATAAGCGAATCAAGGTCGATCCTACAGGGAACCAAATTGTGGATCATTTATATACAAACAATTAATTATTCTTATCAAGGATATAAAGCGGTCTACTTACCAACAAAAGACAAGAAAAGAAAACGACACGACACGACACATAAACAACGAATTAACCTCCCCAATTATTAAGTTATCGCTTGATCTGTAGATTCTATATAATTAAGCTAGACTCGACAACTATTAATCTGATCCGTATTTCTTTTATAAGTGGCTACGGAGTCATCCCCAAACTAGATCTAGCTCGGTAGGCCATCTAGATCACCGTGCTACATCACGTGACTTCGCTTTTTCGCCTCCATCTCATATGACTTGCACGCTTACAAAACTAGGGATGCCGATATTAACCGTATTCCTCACCTAGGCAACATTCCTTTGTTCAGCGCATTTCCTAAGCGATCGCATCGGGCCTCGTCCCCATTAACAATTACCTGACGGTCTCATGTTAATCTACGATTTACGATAACTAGTGAGCTCAATTCCTAATACGTAATGCATCTAGATCTCACCAAAGTCCCGGAAGATCAATTCACGAGCCGACCTAGTGAGCCCTATATTGGTATTTCCTAATCATACGCTAATTAAAACAGACGAGCAACGAGTCGTAGCCATACCTACTAAGATAAGAAATTTAGTGTGACAATCACACCATAAAGACGTGGCTAGATTGACGCGGCGAAAAACCTAAATCTTAGCGCTTCTACATACGTAACGGATAAAATAGAAACTCATAAAGCAATTATATAGATCTACTAAAAACACGGTTGTCGATCATACCAAAGTCATCTATAGGTCACCGGATAATGATTTGGGCGCTTGGATCCTTATAGACAAGAATCCCCACCGCCTCATATCGTATCCTCAGATCTACATCGTCCGTGAAGAATCTAACAACCTCGCATTTATAAATAATAATTGGGGCTTAATTACAAAGAACTAAGAACAAATAATTACAAGAACTTACATAATCAAGTAGAACTTGTAAAATAAATCGCTTCTAAGAAAAATCGAGAACTTTATTATAATTTGAGAGAAATGTCCGAGGTGTAAAAGCCGTATATTGTATGCCTTTATTTATAGGGGTTCAAGCTAATTAAGAGATATACTTCAAAATGTCAAAACAAATAAGAGATAACTCTCGGCCGATCAAGAAAAGATGAAGTGCGCCTTTCATGCATATCCTCAAAGTTGGCGCCATCTTGGGTCTTTTGTCATGCTTATCCGATCTTTTCGCGGCTAATCCGATATTTATCTTGAATTTTCTTTGATTTATCTTGAGATTTAATTCTTCCATTTATATTTATCCTCCATAATTATCCAAATCACAAAATAGATATTTATCCCAAAATAAATCATATTCAAATAAAACGGATAAATATAATAAAACGGATAAATACCGATTTATAAATAAAAACAGATAATACCAATAAAAATGGATAAATACCAAATTATATTTTATAAATCACAAAACATTAAATAATACATATAAACATGTGATTTAATACAAAATACATATTATTAATCTCGATTTAAGGTCAACGCTGATGACTTTTACGGGTATAATTTGACCGTCATCATTTATTAGCTTAACAGGAAAAATCTTATCTTGTTTTATTACTATGGCTATAAAACAAGACCTTCAAGAAGAGATTAAAAGCCTAAAATTGTCGCTGAAAATCAAAACTTCTTTGAACACACTATTGAACAAACCCAAAAAAGTAAGGTTGCTCCGAAACGAACACTTGCTGCGCTTTCTCGGGAGAGGGGTCGGGAAAACGGCCTGATGCTTAGCTAAAAACTCCGAAAACGCTATTTTTGTGAAGTCCAAGGCTATCTGGAAGCTTTTTGTATGTGTTTTTGAGTCTAGGTCGGTTTTAGGTGACTTGGGGCCAAGAAAGCTTAATTAACCCGAGAATATTGAAAAAGAAAACCTAATTCCAAAAAGACAGAATCAGCCTTAATGAAGTTTCACCGTTTCACAATAGCGGTTAAAGTAGAGAACTAAAAACCAAGGCCATGAATAATTTTAACTCATTCTACCCTTTTATTCACTCAACTACTCTCTTAATTTATTATTTTATTCATTCAACTTGTATCTTACATCCACTAAAAAAAACTTGTATCTTACAACACCAATTACTTATTCATCTACAAATAAAAAAAATATTAAAACATCTTTCACTACTGACTTTATTCACTCCGATACTTCTTTTAATATTATATTTTATTTATTATATGATGTCGCCAAAAATGGACTCACCCACGCCAAGACCTTTTGGTGGCTCAACACTTGTCCGCAGGAATAAACCACTTTACCTCTTTGAGACGATCCCCGAGGATTGCCCTTCCGCTTTGTCAAGATCGATCCTCGTGTGTCCGACCATTGTCGGAGCGGGTCATCTCAATCTCTAAGCAGTCAAGCGAGTCGGGCGGCCGAGTTTTTGGTGACCGGCTATGGTCTTCACCGATCTCTTAGATCGGGCTAGGTCTCTGTGACTTGCACGGTCTTGAGGTAGAAGGAGTTCGGCGGTTATTTCCGATCTCTGAGTCGATTCCGCCGGCCCATCAATCTCGAACAAGGCTCATCTCCAATCTTATTCCCCACACGCATAATAACCGTATAACTATTATAGAATCCTCGAATAATGAAGGCTCGAATCTTTATCATTTAATGCTAAAATTTGAATACCATAATTATCTCCTATAATCATGAGATCACCCAAATCATAATATTTTTCCTTAGGAGTACGTTAATCGCTGTCAATCACGCACACGCCACCTAAAACCCTGTGGCTTAAGCCCTCTATATAAATTGTCCCTGGCGAACTACGAAGACTTGATTCCAATCAAACCATCGGATACGTAGCAGCCTTGATCATTATCAAGTCATAGCTTCCTAAAGCAAATCGATCCCCTCCTCCATCATCGCTTTTTCCATGTTCTCGTGTTCTTGCGTCATAATCAAGCGAGGCGAATTTACAAGATTACCCCGACGATTTTGGATCGCCATTATACTATTTTATTACATATCTCTCTCAACAATAATTCTTCATCTACATAAGTGTCGATGAATAATTCTCAACTTTTATTATATTTTATTCTCCTGATTCGTATTAAATCGAAATATTTCATGTTTAAACTAGACCGATAAGGGTTTGAGTCTCATCTAGACAAATGCGTATCAATAATATACTTGTTCAAGAGCTTTATGCTGGTGCTTTGATCAAATAATCGACCACCACGTTATCAATTTGAAAAAAAACATGATTGGGTGTTGATTTTTAAACATTGGGAATCACCACAAAACATTAAAATCCTATTTGGCTTGACACACCAAGAAGATTTGATCCAAGCACTATCAGAAATTTGTGTATACTTGTTTAAGTAAAGAGATGTTGGTATCCTTGAAAATATAAAATAAAATTAATATAGCCTTTGTTTATGCGTTGCGTTGCGTGATCTGAATTGTCAAATTAGCGGGGCATTAATTAATGGGAAGGAAAGCAGGTTGGAGGCAAAGCTTCGTGTTTTCAAACCTCTACGATATTTTAGTGTGTGGCGCCGTCTATTATTCTCCTTTTCTCCCTTCTCGGATCTATCTCAAAACCTCTCCCTTCGCGCATTCAGGTAACTCGACTTCACCTCTTAAGTCTTAACTCCCTCTTTTGTTTTTTTTCTTTATCCTATCCCGCTTAAGTATTTGGCACTGTTTAATTTGCTCAAAAATGCATTTCTAGCGGATGTTGTGGTCTTTGTCTGTTGTTTAATTCATTTTTATCAGATGGAATTGTTTGTATAGTTCCAATTTTATTTTTTTTTTTTTTTTTCTGTGTTTCTGTTTTTTGAATCTCAAATAAGTAAATTGGAATCTGGATTTTATTTCCTTGCGCTTTTGTTGTTCGATTTTTAAGCCAGTTTTTGGGGTTCATACACTACACTACTACAGATCCTTTTTTGTCACTTGGGTTGCTGATTATTTACTGCCTATCAATTTTCAGTGAAATGGTGGAGTTTTTTTTTTCTGAAGTAACCATTAAAAAAAATTGTTGGCTCTCTGCGTTTATTTTATTTTTTTATGTGTGTGTAACTGTTGTTGCTTTTGTAGAAAATGGAAATTTTGCAATTCCGCTGATATTATTGTATTTTAAGATCTTCTGAAGTATTTGGTGTTCAATTTCTAGTGGGAAATGAATTTTGAAGCTCAGAATATAGTACAATAATACAGGCCTTCTTAATTTTATTAGGTTGAGGTTTGGATAACGTGGATTTCAGATTGCTTGGCCCTGGGTATAGTCTTTTATTCTCTTTAGTAGAAGCTAGAACTGATTATAACCCTTTGGAATTCGAATTTACCATTAGTACCATTATACATATACATAAATCTTTTTCTTTGACATTTTCTGCTTTGGATTTTTCTTCAAGCTATTTGCATATTATGGATTAATTAACCTACCTCCCTTTTATCTGCAGGCAGGCTGTATTGTTCAATTATATTTCCTTTTGTCAGATTAGCTTCGTGTGCCCATAAATGATGACGAATGCTGAAAATGATAACAGTGGAAGAGTTAATAATGGAGGTGCAACGACTGCTAATAAGCAGAGCGCTGTTGTAGTAGGTGTTACTCTTCAGGATAAGCAGCCATCTGCTGCAGTTAAAAAAACAGCACTAAGGGATGTGCAAAATCAAAACATCGGATTGGCTCGTGGTCAAACGGACAACATAAATTTTCTTGGGGGAGGACCAAATAAGGATGCTGCAGTTAAAGTGTGTGGAAATAAGAGATTGACTCCAGAACCCCCCTCAGGCCCTCCCTTTTTTCCAATCTTAAGCAACACATGTGCAAATGAACTCATAATGAATGCGCGGAGAAGGTTTGAGTTAGAACTAGGTGGAGGAAGACTTCAAAACAATGCAAAACATATTGAAAGTTCCCGGTTAAAGCAGTCACAGGTTGAAAGTTCTCAAAAGCATATTCAGCCTCGGGTACATACTCAATATACCCTGCCTACAAGTGTTCAGCGTACTACAGTTCAACCACTAACCAAACCCTATGTTGGACCATCTGCTCCCACTTTTTCTGTAAAGCATGGTTCCGGGACACAAGTTGCTCAGACGGATTCTGTTAAGGTCACTATAGATTGTCCTGATTCCAATGCACCTAAGGGTACTGATGATAAGCAGAGGGTAGAGCGAATCACACGCCTGGAAAAGCTTTTGAAGGACTGTGATGAGACTAATAGCAGGGATTACTTCACAAGTAAGCAGATGAATATTCACTAATGTACAAATTTTCTTTGCTTATTTATTTCCCTTTTAGTGGTTGGCATTCATTGAATTGTTTGTTCTGTCTTACTGCCTACTAGTGCTTCGACATCTACCTCCTTCTGATCTCAGCAGACATGCATTTGAATTGGAGAAAAGAACTATACGCTTGACAATAGAAGAAGGTAAGGCGGGTTGCCATCGAAACTGATTTAGAATGCTTCTTTTGGCAAAATTTTGGCTGTTATAGTGCGGTACAGTAACATTTGAATGCTGAAGGCTGGATTATTTTTCAGCTAAATATGTTTTCTATGTTTGTTGTTTATATGTATACATGTATAAATTACTCTTCTCCATAGTAATTTATCATGTTACTGGACTCATTTACCGACAAATCTGCTACCACTATTATTGTTTGTGGTTCCCATGTAGCCAAACTTGCATGTGAAGAGGTATGTTAGTAGGTATACATGTGAACAGTACTTCTCTTATTATAGCTTAAGCTTTGAAATAGTGAGAACAACAATAGCTTTTCTAGCCATGAAATTATGATAGGGCTTGTATCGTAACATTGTAGCAACATTCATCACCATTTTTTTTCTTTGCAATGGGTATCTCCTTTAGAGGTGGATAAATTGATAGATTGTAAACTTTGGAGACTAAGTTATAGTTTCTACTGGTCCAAGCAAATGTCCGCATTCTTATGAAACTATTTGAGAATTTTTCTTCACATGTATTATTGCGAGGCTGTGTGTGCGTGGCTTAACTTCCAGCTTGAGTTCACTTTATATATTTTTGTTTTTGAGGTATGATTTGTATTGAGCTGACACTTTGCACATTGGAATGGTGAAGATGTTGTGTCAATCGTTGTATCCTAATTGCTGCTATAGTACCTTTTAGCCTCACACAAAATATTAGATCATAGGCAGACGACTACCAGGAATGTACTAATGACGCTGTTGCATCCATTGAAAGTATGGATCCCTTGAATACTGCTGGACTTGTTGCATGTGCTTATATTCATAATAAATCCGGATAATGTGTATGCACACGTAATTCATTATATATTAGCATTAAAATTTGTTTCCGGATGTGACTTTGTTGAAGCACCCCTTACATTGGGGGCCAGTTCTTGCTTTTGATATCAGTCCAAGTAATCTGTGATGGTCCATCACTTTCAAGATTTAACTAGAAAAAAACAATACATGGTTATCCATGTTTATGTGAGTCTTTTTGGTCATGATGTGGTTGGAATTGATTTTGGTTTTAGTGGATTGTTTTGTTTTAATCATGTTAGTAGGGTGTTTGAGGGATCGACTCCATCCATGCACGATTCAGCTTGAGATGGTTTCCCTATTTTCCCCTTAAGTTTTCTTCATGCAAATTCCCTAACTTATGCAATACTGAATACTGAAGATGGAGTTTCAAAGATGAATACGTGGTGGTAGTATGGGATACTGTCTAAGGAGGATGTAGTTTCTTATATGGACTATGGAGGAATTGGTGATGTTGAATTATATGTGCCTGAATCTAAAAAATCCTTGTTTGTGTTGTAGCTGGTTATAGCATCCATATACTTGTTTTAGGGCGTGTGATTGACCACAATTCTGGCATTATGGATTTTGTTAGTTCACTGCTTATCTGAAGAAAGCTATATACTTCTCTAAAGACTCAGATTGCAAGAATATATGTGAAAAGCAATCAAATCTTGTTTCAATTCTGGGTTAGCCTTGAAGGAATAGAAGAAGATTATACCTACCCTTTTTTTTGTGTGGGTTGAGCCATCGAGCTTTTGGCTGCTTTTGATGCCTCCTTTTGGAATTTTACAGGAAAAGAAATGCAGAGGATGAAGGTTTTGAATGTGTTGGAAAAGCCCTTCTCTAGCAATGATCACAGGCACACATTACAACTAGTGCAGGCCAGAAAATGAAGTCTTTATTAATGTTGGGGGTGCATGTCTCAGTGGCTTTCCTGATTTTAAGACCTCTAGATCCAGTATGAAATAATGGGGCCTATTCTATTCACCAGGTTGAACACTGATGATGCTTACATGTTTGTAAACCATTGATCAATGAGTTGATCTCATAATGATTAATGATCGATCAATGTGTAGTGTAGTGTGGCTTAATGTAGTTGCTACTCATAAAGTAGCAGCGTGATGATGATGATTTAGATGAAGCCGTCTTTTGGCTAATGTCACAATGGATTGTATAACCGAATGCATCATGTGTTGTTTTGTTAGAGTCATGATGGATTTAAGTGTTGTATTGCCTCATGTATTACACTTGTGTTTTACCAGCAAATAAGCTTTGAACCCACCCTATGATTTAGGCCTTAGCTTTTACTCTTCATCTGCTTTCCTGTTGAAATATGTTTAGCATCTGTTTCTGACTAGCTTATGTTTCTAAACATATTTAAAATCAATTAATAACAACTTGGACACATTTGCAGATTCATAAAATCACGTATATATACAGTACCAATAGTGACATATATAGAGAAGATAAGAAATCATCTGCAGATATTTCTGCAAATCAAGTCCAGTTTTGTGAGCGGTGGAACCGATTTTCAGAATGATTTGATTTCAAAACTGTTTACCCATCAATGTAACAATCAACATACAATCGAACATGATGATGTTAATTCACGAAAACAGTAAAACAATTTGGAAATTTAAATAATTAACACATAACCCTTATGATGACACTGTTAGGAGTAGTGGCTCAATAAATAATAATGTATTGTTTTAATTTAAGAAGAGTAATGTTTTTTTATTAATCCTTTTATTTACTTACGGTTTGCATCTACCCTATAGTTCATTATGTAACCATAAGACTCTGTGCATGTGTACATGAGATTTGAGTTTATGGTGAAATACTTCAAATATTGAGTTTGTGATGAAATTGACTGAAGTTCGGGGTCTTACAGTCAAACCACCATTGGTGGCCTAGAATACTTAGAGTGTATTCTCTCACTCGATCCGGACCGGCCGATGTTGGATACCTTCTCCTTAAGGGCAGCATTTATATGTGAAGAGTTCAAATAGGACTGGACCAATGCAATAGGATGATCTCGTACCAAGTCTGCAACGAGAGAATGCATTTAGACCACATATGTCCATTTATGGATTGAGTAGTGATAATGCCACAACAAAATGGTCACAACATTGTACACAACACATTTTGGGGTCATTGATTATGATGTGGAACCTATTGAATCATATGGATCCCAAAAAAATCAATGGTTTAAAATTTAGTTGTGGCATTTGTTGATCACATTTTGTTATGGCACAATCATTTTTCTTATGGATTCATTCTTAGTCTTGATATGATTATAAACTCATGCATGTCTTTCTAGATGTGGTGTTTGATTTGACGATACGGTTAACTCAACGATGCTTTTTTAAAATCCTCCATTTTCGCATAACTCGGTAGCCGGAATGTAAGTCACAAAGATGGAGTTAATCGATTCATCGAAAGGAAAAGTAGAAGGACGGTAACCTCATTTATTGATTATGGAAATAATCAATCACAGTAATCTTTGATACGATCATAGAGATCGATAATCATTGAATTAATGATAGTTAGGGATAAAATTTATGGAGAGGTCGTACACTGTCTTGCTCCATATGCAGATCGTTTGTAGAGGATTATCCTTACGTAATTGTTATATTAATGAGTGTTCGGTAACTACAAGCATAGTGGAGTAAATATGTTCCATATTTCAAACGAGTACAATCTCAGCTCTATAGTGACATGACACCAAAGATTAATAAGGAAGGGGATTCGATTGAAGGATTTGCTTGGTCATTCGAATTATTGGAGTTTGTGAATATAGACTCATGGTCAACTACTTTACAAACCACACTAGAAGCTCTCTTAGATTAAAAGGGGGAAAATGTTTTTCCGGGATTAAGCTAAAGCTCATTTATGTGATAAATGAAATATAAGGAAAAAAAAAAAGTGTTTTTACTAAACTAAGTACTTAATATATTAATTGGAAAAAGGTTTTCATTTAATATATTGTTAATTAATTACTTATATGATAGATAAATAAGTAAATAAGATTTACTTAGGTGGCACTTAATTAATTAGGAAAATGTTTCTCACGAGGGTTACCCTATGATGAAGTATGGGTTTTACTAAATGGACTACTACTTAATTAGATTAAGGAAAAAACTAAATGTGCCAAAAGTCCATTTAAAAGTTAAGACCCGTTATAAGGATCTAGATCATGCTGGTTTTGATATACCCAGTGTTGAAATAGTGTCCTAAATCCAATCGGGTTGGATGGGATCCGACCGGGTCGGATCATTTCTATTATTTCTTTATGTTTATACATATGATAAATGACTTTAAAAAAGTTATTATATATTCTGTTTATCTATATAAACCAATTTGTGATTGTATATATGATAACGTCCCTAGTGTCAAACTATGAGAGAGAAATCATAATAGTGATTATGGTTGATTAGATCTCGACACACTTTATAAGGTTTGATACTTAAATGTCTCTAGTCGCATGTGCTATTAAACGGGACATTAATAGTACGATTAGACAAGCACGTATTAGATGTCTTCTATCTTATTGAAGATATGGATAGATCTCGTCTATCAAAGTGTAGAGACACTTGGACTGTACTTGGACGTGTATTAGAGAATACGTATGTTAGACTGACCCACTTACTTTATTAAGTGTCGCACTATGTAGCGGTAGTGTAATTATCCTGAGACTGGAGTCTTCATGACATCACGGTGTGGAATGTCATACTTTGACACTATTGAGGTTTTCCCTAGCCATGGGGCGATCATGCGGTAGTGATTGGGTGTGATACTGAATCATGCGTAGGATTCA
The DNA here is from genome assembly GCA_026214975.1 of Gentiana macrophylla. NCBI lineage: Eukaryota > Viridiplantae > Streptophyta > Magnoliopsida > Gentianales > Gentianaceae > Gentiana > Gentiana macrophylla. The sequence continues at coordinate 40,316 of JAOBSW010000231.1, read as the reverse complement.
TGTTGCTCATCCGGAAATCGCGTACCCTATTATTAAGAGTAAATATCCGAAAGGTCTTCTTATAAGGAATGTCTTATTTTCAAAAGGCTTTGCAAAGCGGAAGTAATATGTTACTTCGATAGTGTAGGATATCCAGATTATAAGATACGGTCGTTAATGTCTTGACACTCGAGATACGACCGTATGTATATTATTACAGCGATAGGATTCTATTTACACGATAACTGTTTCACATGAAGGGTAGGAGTCATTGCATTTGACTCTTCCGATGATTGGGGGTCACGGTGTGTTGCTAGACGCTATTTCGTGATCGTTAGGTATGAAGGGTATTTTAGTAAATGCACTTGGTGCCTACGGCCAACACATTCGGAAGCCTATCGGGTCACACACATAAGAACATCTAGCCGGATCAAAATGATGTTATAGTGATAACCAAATAAGGAAAGTTTATCTTGACTATAAAGTTATAATTAATGAATTAATATGGTGGTATTTATTTATTATGAATAAATTAAATACAAGATATTTATTATGTTTATTAATTAAATATACGTATAATATATATGTATGTCGAAATATAGTTGTGTATATTGATACACATGTATTTTATAAATTAATTAATCATAGCATTATATTAATTAAGAATATTTCGGATGCCAATATTATGGTATTTTGGGCGCCACTTTCATGTGTATGAGATACATTTGGATTGTGCAATTTAATTAATGATATTATCATATATTAATATTAGATATTAATAGATTTGCATAAATTAATTTATGGCAATAAGATAACGATAGTCAATATTAGATATTGACAATCTTGAAAATATTTAATATGAGATATTAAATTAAATGTGATAAATTGATCAAAGATACTTTCCTTATTTTATTAGGAAAATGTTTTCTTTCTCATCAATCTACTAAAAGCTTATCATAATCAGATTAGGGACACAAGGGGCGCACCTACTCCTATATAAGCAAGAAGTTGGCTAGTTATTTTGTACATCACAATTCCAAGAGTTAACAATTCTTGTGAAAAAATAAGATAGCGTCTTAGAGAGAGATTTGAGAGAGAGAAAATGTCGGTCTAGCAACCGAGTTTTTCTAGTAGCAATCCAATGGTAGATTCCGGCGGGTTGTTCATGTAGACTAGCGGTAGGGGCCGAACGCTTGGGCGGCTCCGTGCACCACTACTCTCCTCAAACGGTCAAATCGTCGATCTTTTAGATCAAGTAAGGTAACCACCGTCTACTAACTTATTATGTTTGTTGCTTAAACGAAGTCGATCCTAGTTAAAAAGGAAATAAAATTTTAAATTCCGCTATGCTCCCTCGTAGATTTCCTAACAAAGTGGTATCGGTCAGTAGTTTCGAGCTTATGCAATAAGCATTAGTTAATTTGCGTAGTAATTAAATCTAGATGCATGATTTAAATTCGCAAAACGGAAAACAAAAAAATTATTCGGTATGGTCGCTCACTGCCGAAGCGCGCGCGCCATCAAGATTATAGCCACCGCGCCGTCGGCCCTGGCGTTGCCGGGCGGTGGTGGTGGTTTTGTGGTAGACATCGAATTTTGCTGTTTGTGAATTTTTATCGTACATTGAAATCTTTTGTTGTTTAGTTGATGTCATGTAGGCCAACTGATAGTACAAATAGTTTGTACCATTAGGATGCCACACGGCATGGAAAGTACCACTACTCAATTTGTTGAGTAAAAGAGTTTGACCTATGTTCCACAATAGTGGACCTAGGGTCAACCTAAGCCATTCCAAATTTGGTTTAGAATAGGCCTAGGCCTTTTTTCAAAATTTTGATTTTGGAAATGACCTAGAAAGATGTCTTTTGGTTTTGGAAACCAAAGACATCCATTTTGATTAGAAATCAAAAAAATAGAAACAAAAAGAGACTTAATTTTAATTTTGATTTATTTTGGAATAGTTTTAATTGATTAAAATTAAAATTGAAATCGCTTAAAGTTAATAGCTAATTTTATTTCGATTAAAATCATTTAATTAATTAAATTTTAATTAGTTAATTGATTGGATAAAATTATTTATTGGATTAATTAAGACGCAAGTGCTGGACATACAGAAACCTGAATCTGGATCCAATCCATAATTGGATCGTCAGATCTGATTCTCAGCACCAATCGAGACACTCGATCTAGCACAGCGGAAGCTACGAATAAATTCACGTGCGAATTTTACCACGATTTGATTCACATGATTAATTAATAACTACAAGAAGGTTAGTAGATTTACCTTATTTAAGAGGAATAATAAATCGACAGAAAGAGAAGCCACAATCTTCCGTATTGTATCTCCTAGCGACGACTGGTGGACGTCGATCCACGCCGTAGAACCTCCTCGAATATGCCCAAGAAAACCCTAGGTTTTTCTTCTCTTAATGACTAAGGCAATAAACTAATTTTTCTTGTTTTTTATTTAGTGGTGGCGCCAATTGTATGTCTAATTGTGTTAGGAGGAACTCTCTTTATATAGGAAAATAACAAGTCAAGAGAGAGTTGTCATTTTCACACCACAATTACCTATTTCCATAAGGAAAAGATATTTGCCAAAAGATAAGATATAATTCCCAAAAAATCAATCTCTTATTTTTCCATTAATTATCCAACAAAAAGATAATTAATTAATTACACATGTGACATAATCTAGTAAAACTTCTTTTCCTAATTTATCCACATTACCAAATAAATAATATTGCATATTTATTAAATAGACCAACTATTTAATTTATTCTCGAGGTTCCATAAAACGAGAAAAAACTCGCGTGTTAGGAGCCAACCCGGGGACCATTGACCTATAACCAGTAGCTACAATAAATTGAATAAATATTCATCGAACAGAATATTTCTACTCAACTCATTAATTCCGGAATTACGCCACCATAAATCCGAAACTAAACTCTATGGATTATAGATATAACTTATTCTCAAAACATCGAATCGAGTCGATAAGTGTCCATTGATATAATCATTACATATAAACTAACCCTCCATAGACTATCCGTAATGAAGCGGGATTATTTTCGTAAACCCTCTTCAATACATCTTATCCTTATTTACCATTAACCCACTTAGTGATCAATTAGTTCATAACCAATACTTAACTCATGGATCTCTGTGGATCAACAAATAAGGGGATTGTCTTTCTACTTCCGCAAGAATGAATGGATTTCATATCTCGCGAGACACACACTTCACTCATCCCGCATAGTGCTAACGTGAAAGTGATTCGGACCGCGTCTCTTAGCGATCCTTAACGAACACATCAAACCCTATCCTCGAAACCAAGAGAGTCTCAGAATCACTTCAGATTAAGGTTAATCCATATATGATTATCTGTTGATTTAATAAGATTTCTCAATCACGGAATTATATGAGAAACTCAGATTAAATTGGTCCAGTCCTATATGACTCCCATCATATATAAATGCCCCACTTAGACAACCAATGTCGATGGTCCGGATAAGACGGTCACACCATAAAGTGTTTTGGGTGCATTAATGGTGGTTTAATCAATAGACCCCCGACTTTGATTAAGTTCACCACGGACTAACATTTCAAGTGTATGTGTGACACACTCTAAGTTATATGGCTACATATGATACGGCTTGGGGTTTTGAGCAGTGTATTACTTATTAGCACGAATCAAATAATAAGATGAGAATAAATCTGTCATTTATTAATTATAAAAACAATTACATAAATTGACTTTCGGGCGCTACTTCCAACAGCAAGTTGGTAATTTTAGTATTTATCTTTTTCAAAAGATTTCATTGTATGGATTAGATATGTTAGATATAATATGATTATATGGACCCCGATTGATCATGGACTCGGCCAATAGGATAGATGTGAATGATTTAAATTTTCCATTGGTTTTAAAATTGTCTTTTACACATGGGTAAGAAGCGTGACCTTGTTTATTTTCGCATTATCCCATTCCGTTAGCTCCCCAAAGTGCGGGTGTATTTATTTTATTAGATAGAATGTTATGTAATGAATGGAGTAGAAGATGGAGACAAAAGAAAGATAAAGATCTCATTGGAGATGGCGCATTAAAGATCCTATTTATTTTATTTTTGGCATTTCTCTAAAATGATGACTTTATCAATTGGAATATCAAATCTAAAAGAATAAACAAAAAGGAGGAAAGTGGAGAAAATGCATATTAATAAAGTGAAAATCGTTAATTTCGGTGCCATGAAGTTGAATTTTATCTCTTAATATATCAACCTCATATATAAAAATTAGAAAAATCCAATGAAAAAAATGACGGAATTGTTCAAGAGAACTCGAAGGATCCAATAAAAAAATGACAACAAACCACCTAAGACCAAGAAACGGTATGTGTCAATCACAACAATAGTATATAATACCAAATATACGACAACAAATAAGTTGTTAAATAAATAAAGGAAGTTCTAAAAAAATAAAGGAGAAGGATTTAAGACATACTTATATTTTTGCATGCTTGAATGAATATTTGTTATATAGGCAATAATATCAAACACTTAACACACATGATTAGAATTAATCGATATGCAAAACAAATTAAATAACAATATAGCCAGATAATAGGATTTGAAAATACCTTCACCGTAATTTATTAAATATTTGATGATGTTGTTCTTAAAGCACTTATAGACTTTTGTTCACCGATTCACTTGGTTTTTTTATTTTTGGTTTACATCAATCAATGTAGTGCAAAGTTGTTACGCCTATTGATATATTTTAAATACACTAAAAACTAAGAAACATAAAAACCTTTCAACGTAATTAATCTCTGTCTTCAGACCTTTTATATGTCTTTGACCATTTCCATGTAAGGGTATACGTGTTTACAAAGTGGAGTTGCATATGTTATTCCACCCTAAAATAAATAAACAAATGACAAACATACATACCAAGTATTAATTTTAATGAAGATGCGACTCCCCAGCCTGAAAACGAAAAAACAATATGGGAAAAAATAGGTGTTACTTGCATTCTCAAATATTAGTAATTCATTATATTATTAATCAAGAAAATTGTAAGCAAAATTGAAATGGACGGAAAACTTATACCTTCACCATGTGACTTTGACTTGTGAAATTCATGCTCTTTAGAATCACAAATTTGTTCCTGCAACGAAAGAATTCTGTATTTCTCCAAGATTTGTAGACAATATCGATCCTTTAGTTTAAAAAATAAAAATAAAATATAAAAAGATAAAAACAAACCGATTGCTGTATATGCACGAAGATCTCCAATGTGAGTTTTCAATTTGGATGCAATATGTCAACTGGAAACTGTAGAAATCTAAGGTTAGTAATTAGTTCCATGTCAATGAATCCGAATCAATCGATGCACTTTACACAAATAATATTTTCAATCAAGCATAAGATATCCGTTGAGCAGGTATATCGGGGATATGAACTGCCAATGCAAAACCTGCAGACATATCTAATCGATCGAAAAAACAATTATTACCGAGACATCGATGCTACTTATTGTCGGTCGGTGCTTGAATCAAAAGTTAGAAAAGCAAGGAACTCACTAATTTTTTGTGCAAATCAAAAAATCATGGCCGGAAACTCTCTCCGCAAGATGTCATTTTGAAATCTTTTGGATAAGAGAATGGAAGAGATTTGTAATTGAATGAGAAAGGAATAGGGAATGAGTAGAAACTGATGCTACAGATGATTCAGCCATTGGAAGAAGAAATTTATAAGGTGATTTCGACCTAATATTAATTTGAATTTCTTTTATTGAAAAGATTTGACTTGATTTTAGGAGTGTATTTTTAGTAAGTGTTTTTTTTTTTTCAGGGTAGTGTTTTCTTTTCAAAGATCTGCTCATTTTTTTAAAAACATTAAGAAGGAGAAATTTATGCGGCAATTTCGGCCAAATAATGATTTGATTTGATTTAATTAATTCGAATTATTTTTGTTGAAAATTTTTGATTTTATTTTAGGATGTTTTTTTTAAAGATCCGCTTGTTTTTATAAAAAAAATTTGGGAAAGAGATATTTATGCGTCAATTTAAGCATTTGATTTTATTAGATTTGCTTTTCTTATTGAAATTTTTTTGATTTTTTTTAAATAATTGATTTGATTTTAAGAGCTTTTTTTATTAGTAAGTGTTTTTTTAGAGATCTTCTTGTTTTTTTGAAAAAATTAGGAAGGAGAAATTTATGCTGCAATAACGGTCTAATAGTGATTTGATTTGAATTTTTTTATTGAAAATATTTGATTTCATTTTAGGAGTGTTTTTTTCAGTAAGTTTTTTTTTAAGATCCGGTTGTTTATTTTTTTGAAGAAATTTTCTCCATACGTATCCTTTTTCATTCTAATATTGATTTGATTTGAATTTTTTTTATTAAAAGATTTGATTTGATTTTATGCGTCGATTTCGGTATTTGATTTGCTTTTTTATCGAAATTTTTTGATTTATTTTTAGGTGTTTTTTATTAAGAAAGTGTGTCTTTTTAATTTATATAAATCTGCTTGTTTTAATTGAAGAAAATTTCCTTTGTGAAGAAATTTCGACCTAATTTTGATTTGATTTTTTTCAAAGAATTGAGTTGATTTTAAGAGTGTTTTTTTATTAGTAAGTTTTTTTTTTAAAAAAATCCGATTGTTTTTTTGAAAAATTAGGAAGAAGAAATTTATGCGGCAATTTCGATTTAATAATGATTTGATTTGAATTTTTTATTGCAAAGATTTGATTTGATTTTAGAAATGTTTTTTTTTAGTAAGTTTTGTTTAAGATCCGGTAGTTGTTTTTTTGAAGAAATTTTCTCCTTACGTCTCTTTTTCCATTCTAATAATGATTTGATTTGATTTTTTTTTATTCAAAAGATTTGATTTGATTTTATGCGTCAATTTCGGTATTTGATTTGATTTAATTTGCTTTTTGTATTGAATTTTTATTGAATTATTTTTAGGAGTGCTTTATTAAGAAAGTTTGTGTTTTTTTTTGTTTTTTAAATTTATATAAATCTGCTTGTTTGCTTGAAGAAATTTTCTATACAGCAGTTTCAACCAAATTTTGATTTGATTTTTTTAAAGAATTGATTTGATTTTAAGAGTGTTTTTTTATTAGTAAGTGTTTTTTTTAAATAAATATGCGCTTGTTTTTTTTGAAAAAATTATGAAGGTGAAATTTATGCGGCAGTTTCGGTCTAATATTGATTTGATTTGAATTTTTTTTATTGCAAAGATTTGATTTGATTTGAATTTAGGAGTGTTTTTTTTAGTAAGCTTTATTTTTAGGATCCGGTTGTTTTTTTCTGAACTTTTTACAGTAGGTTTTTTTTAATTCTGGATATTAATTTAAAAAATATGGCATTTATTATGGAAATCAAATTTTAAGAATCCGAATTTTCTAATTAGGGTTTTTTTTTTCTTTCATAATTTACGGGTTTGGCGGGTATGGAACGGGTCAAAGCGGGTAATTGGGTTAAATCCCTTCCTCTATATATTATATATAGATAGATATTCGTATAATTTTATTTTTCGTTATGCATTAGTTTAGCATATATCAAAGTATAGCTTGTTTGTCCATGATACAATATGTTATTGACTTTTTTTATTTTATTTTAAATTTTATGTTAGTATAATATGTTTTGTCACATTGTTTGATCACTAACCCAACATGTTAGTGGTCAACTACCACAATCCAAACCTGCCTTTGTTATTATTGTTTGTTTTTAAATGTTGATCTTTGAAGTGGAAAAATTGTAAAGAAACAATTCTTTAGTATGGATTGGAGAAATTTATAAGTATTTTATTTTTTGAAGGGAAATTTGTAAGTATTAATGAAGGGTGTTTTTATTGATATCATAAATTTACTTCTCGCACCACGATCATTTCAGGTATTTAAAAATTTACTTTGAGTATTACTTGCGGGAAATAATATCATTGTTACTCCCTCCGTTTTTTTAATTGTCATATTTGATATAACTTTTGGATGAACCTGATTAATTTTTAGCTTAAAGTTAGTCATTTTTTAGATGAACCTGAACATCAAATGTGTTAGTTAAAAGAAAACGGAGGGAGTACTGAAGTTACTTTTAGAAAATAAGTATAGTGTTACTGGTGAGTAACACTACCGTCACTGATTTCACTTTTTGAAAGTAACATTAGTTACAGTGACGTTAATAGAAACACCACTGAATACGGATGTTCCTAATGCTGATTCCGGAAGTAAAAAAGAAATCAATAAAAAATAAGCAACCTTCTATCAAAGACTACTTAAATTACTCACGACACCACGATTACTCTTGGCGTCCTATAAATCTTTTTTTGGCACCACATGAATATTTTTATTATTTTGAAAAACACAACGCCTCATGCGAATCGACGTCCGTTATGCAGATGAAATCATTTGGGCTTACGCTGGTTTTAAATCCCAACGCCGAAATGATAAATGATTTTACTGCTTATAAAATGCATCATTGTTGAAAACGCCACCACCGACATTGTCAACGAAAAGAACGCCGCGCCGGTTCGATCGTCGATTACGCGCCAAAAAGTGATCTTGTGGTGTGATTAAGTAAATGAAAAATAATAAATAAAATAAATTCTAATAATAAAATGGTTGTGCCAATAAACTCGAAAAAAGAAAAATGGAAAAAAGGGTTTTTTTTTTTTTGTGATGGGTTGAAGTTTTGTTTTTTTTTTTTTTTTTTTTTTTGAGAATTAAGTTTTGTTTTCGTTTTGAGAATTGTTTAGAAGCGGAATATTCGTAGCGCCCCGAGCGTTCACACGGCAATGTCCAAAAGAGAGCACACACTTCTATGTTGAAAGTGTTACGTGGCCCAATAAGATCCGTCCATATCAGCAATCAAACAAGTGGTAATACCGGTAGCCGCGATAAGGACCAGTTGACATAATTGGGGGTCCTCATCTGTCATGTTTTCTACTTTCCCTAGAAATTACTAATAAATATTTTCATATTTTTAATAAATAAAATTGTGGATATAATACCAAGAAAGGTTATCCGTAAATATTAACCACCGGAAAGTCCAGAAGATATCTTCCCTTTATAATATCCATGATTTTTAGACAAACTCGAATGGTTCTTATATTTTTACAAAAAAAAGAAAAAAGAAAAGAAAAACTGCATTTAATATTTTTTTTTTATGCTCCTAACGGATTCGAATCCTGGTCTCCATGTCAGGTTATAATCTAGTTTGTATCATTCCCTTTTTATATTAACTTCAAGCTTATTAAATCTAATACTCAAGTACATACCCTAGTGATTATTCTGGTAGGGTATAACATGAAACTTAAATGAAATTCAGCGATTCGAACCCCGCTTGAGACGTGTGTGTTATCATTTCGTTTTCGAAAAAAAAAAAAAAGCTTATTAAATATATAAAGATCAAAACAAAGACAAATAAACTATAATAATTTATTATAAACGTCTCAAAAATGAGTATACATTTAATTTAATGTCTGTTATACGTTTTTTTACAATATTATATTTAGTGCATTTATCTTGAATTTAATGTTTAATATTGTAAAGGGCTGGCCCTTTCGGTAAACGATATTTAAGCTAGCGCTCACTGAAAGTTTATTGGCCCCATTATTAACCTCTCTCCTAAGACTTCATGGATCGAAGCGAGGGACCCTTCCGATTAGGATTTAACCGTTTTTTTATTATTGAATAACTATACCTTTATTTTGCACTCATTACATTAGTACTAATACATTACGACACAGGCCGAACTTCGGATTAGTCGACCATGAGTTCCGAATACCAGAGCCTTTAAGCAAAAAAAAAAAAGTGTTTTTATTTGGGGGAATAAGCCAAAAGTCCACTTTTTAATACAAAATAAATAAACATGACACACCTATTTTTTTAGTCGCAAAAAGGACGAACAATAACCAACGGACAACTCTACCCTTGAAGTAGCACGCGACACAGCATATTTACTTTTTTTTTTTTTTTTTTTTTTTTAGCAACCGTAACTTTTAACGTAGAACTCCGATCATCAAAAAAATTTCATCAAAATTCATGTTTTTTTTGCTATTTATTTTGAGATCTCATACGATACCCTTCCGACGTAAATTTTGAAAGACGATAAAATATTTGCATTAATCGGAGCGTTTTTCTTATAACGACCGTTACTTTTGATTTAGAACACCGATCTTCAAAATTCTTTCGCCAAAGTTCATTTTTTTCCTCTTCATTTTGAAATCTCATACGATACCCTTTCGACGTAGTTATTGAAAGCCGAATTTAATCGCAGCGTTTACACTAACACAATATTAGTAACTTCATTACCATTACCATTAACAATAGCAGTGTGGGATTAGACAAAAATCATGGACTCGGTAAGCTTTACAACAACACCGACACCCAATATTCCTTTATGGATTAAAACGGGAACAAACCGTAAACTAAAAATCATTTGGTCAATAATGTAATCACATTAACACCCAAAAAACTTGTGTATATTCAAACACATTCAATCACAATGAAAAAAAAATTACAACATATATGATACACAACTTTAATATCAACATATATGATAATTAAGTTACATCAAGGAAATGATTACTCATGCCATTTTTATAAATAAAAAAAAAACATAGATTTACGAGAACCAACTAACTAGTAGTATGTAAATGCAACATATGGCTCTTAGGAATGTGATGATCTTGATTTTTTTCTTGTATACTTGTGATGAAACACCAGCATTTGCCTCACCATTTTGAATCAACACCCTTCAATCACCATAATCTCTTTTATTTGCTAGATCTGAATAATAAAATTAGATTTTATTTCGAGTTGTTATTTTCTGCATTTAATATCCGTGAATTACGGATCTGTTCCGTAAATCACTCCACACACGACACTTATTACCAACAAGCTTAAGACAGATTTAATTCGTGTGTTAGAGGATATTTTTTACGTGTTAAATTACAGATCTGCTAAATTGTGTAATTTATTTATATCCTGCTTCAATTTGGTTGAGGCCAAACTGATAACTCTGTTTCTACTCTTTCTTGATATTTACGTTCGTTTGAGGACGAACAAAACTTGATTTGTCGATCTTCTGTGTTTACAGAAATGGCAACTCATCGCGCAAGGAGTACTCATTGCGGCTCATCGCCGCACTGCGCAGTAACAATTCCGGACCTCGAGGGAAAAACCGGAAAAGTTTGGTGGCTTGAACTACAAGAGGTGGCAAATGAAAGATCTTGTTCTATCCGACCACTCTTGGCTTGGCTCGATGTTGACCGAGGATCCTCCTGTCTTGAAGGAAGGAGATCATGCCTCAGTTACGGCTTTGGATGCTTGGAAGCACTTTGACTTCCTGTGCAAGAACTACATCCTGAGTTTTTTGGAGAACTCGATATATGGGGTGTATTGCTCACAGAAGTCTGCTAAATCCTTGTGGCAGGTTTTGGAGAAAAAGTACAAAATCGAGGATGCTGTCTCAAAGAAATTTGCTATGGTCAAATTCATGGACTACAAGATGGTAGGCTCCAAGACTGTTGTCAGTCAGATTGAGGAGCTACAGGTGATCATCTCTGAGATCCTAGAGGAAAAAAATGATGATTTGTGAACAATTACAGGTTGCTGCTGTGATTGGAAAACTTCCCCACTCTTGGAAGGATTTCAAGAATTACTTGATGCATAAGCAGAAAGAGATGACTATGGAAGAGCTAGCAACGCGTCTGCGGATTGAGGAGCGCGAACAAGAGGTCGAACGAAGCTTTCGATGGGCCGACCCAAGGCGAACTTGGTCGAAGTGAGCAACAAAGGCAAAAAGCGTAGCGTACCTAATCAAGGTCCAAAAGACAATAAGAAGGTCAAGCAACAGCTTCACCAAAGTTGTTACAATCGTGGAAATCCAGGGCATCGCCAAAGTGAATGCAGTCACGTAGAAAAGGTTAAGCCACATGCCCATCTTGGCTGAAGTGGTGGTGAAGGCATCGCAGAGATGAACTCATCCGGCCGTGGTTTCGAATGCAACACGATCGGGAATACCCGTGAATGGTGGATTGACACAGGGGCTACTCGCCATGTTTGCGCTCTGAAAGAGATGTTCTCTGATTATAAGGTTGTTGAGGGCGAACGGCTCTTTATGGGAAACTCTGCTTCTGCAAAGGCTAAAGGTGTGGGAAAGGTCATACTGAAGATGACTTCTGGCAAAGAACTCACACTCAACAATGTGCTGCGGGTTCCAGAAATGCGCAAGAACCTTGTTTCTGGTGCTCTTCTGGTGAAGAATGTATTCAAGATGGTCTTTGGTGGGGATAAAATAGTTTTATCCAAATTTGATATGTATGTTGGGAGGGGGTACTTGGTTAATGGTATGTTCAAAATGAATGTAATGACCGTTGTACCCAAAACTGTTGTGCCGAACACAGAACCTCTAGATTTAATTCACACTGATATATGTGACTTAAAATTTGTGCAAACTAGAGGCGGTAAAAAGTACTTTATTACTTTTATTGATGATTGTACCAAATACTGTTATGTTTATTTGCTGAGAAGCAAATACGAAGCTCTTGAAGCTTTTAAGGATTATAAGAATGAAGTTGAGAATCAACTTAGCAAACAGATAAAGAATGTCTGTAGTGATCGTGGTGGCGAATATGATGCACCGTTTAATGAATTTTGCTCTGGCGCCGGCATCATTCATCAAACGACAACACCATATACACCTCAATCAAACGGTATTACTGAGCGCAAGAACCGAACTCTGAAAGAGATGATGAATGCTATGTTGATTAGTTCGGGTTTACCTCAGAACTTGTGGAGGGAAGCTATCCTCTCAGCGAACTCCATTCTTAATAAAATTCCTTCTAAGAAGAATGATGAATCCCCGTATGAATTGTGGAAGGGTCACAAGCCTAACTACAAAATCATGAATGTGTGGGGGTGTTTGGCTAAGGTTGAAATACCTAAACCAAAGCAAGTGAAGATAGGGCCTAAGATCATTGATTGTATATTCATTGGATATGCTCACAATAGTACATGAATCGGACGTCCCTGATGTACATGAAAATGTCATCATCGAGTCTAGGAATGCTGTGTTCTTTGAGGATATTTTTCCCTGTAAGGAGAAAGAAAAACAAGAAGCAAGCACGAGCAAACGGACTTATGAGTCCAAGAGGAGGTGATCCTCAAGAACCTCGAGGAACCTCGTCGTAGTAAGAGGGCTAGGACTTCAAAGTCCTATGGTCCCGATTTTCCTCACCTATATGGTAAAACGCGACCCCGGACGTATGCAGAGGCTATGTCTACTCCAGAAACTCCTTTCTGGAAAGAAATAGTGAAATATATTCCATCATGCAAAACCACACTTGGGAGTTGGTTGATCTTCCACCAGGAAATAAACCACTCGGATGCAAGTGGATCTTCAAGAATAAGTTAAAGGTTGATGGTTCTATCGATAAGTACATGGCTAGGTTGGTGGCCCAAGGGTTCCGACAGAAAGAAGGCCTTGACTTCTTTGATACTTACTCACCGGTTACGAGAATCACTTCTATAAGGGTTCTCATTGCTATAAATTCATGATCAAGAACTTAGAAATCCATCAAATGAATGTGAAGACTGCCTTCTTGAATGGTGAGTTGGAAGAAGAAATTTACATGAAACAACCCGAGGGGTTTGTTGTTCCAGGCAAGAGAGTAAGGTGTGTACACTCGTTAAGTCTTTGTATGGGCTTAAACAAGCACCAAAATAGTGGCATATCAGATTTGATAATGTTATGTTGTCAAATGGATTTAAGATTAATGAGTGTGATAAATGTGTCTACATTAAGAACACACCTAATGCCTATGTGATAGTATGTATATATGTGGATGACATGCTGATAATGGGAAGTACTCTTGATATCATCATGAATACTAAGAAGATGTTGACAAGGAACTTCGATATGAAGGACTGGGAGTAGCGGATGTGATATTAGGGATCAAGATCTACAGAGTACCCGATGGACTTGTGTTATCACAAACTCATTATATTGAGTCCTGCTTTTGAAAAGATTTAATGTCTTTGATGAAAGTCCGTGAGCACTCCTCTTGACCTAAGTGTGCACTTAGCCAAGAATAGAGGTGAACCTGTGGATCAATTGAGATATTTTCAAGTGATTGGAAGTCTGATGTACATAACCAATTGTACACGACCAGACTTAGCATGTGCAGTGAATAAACTGAGTAGGTTCACGAGTAATCCAGATCATAATCATTGGAAAGCCTTAAATACGTTGTTGAGGTACATGAAGTACACTATGAGTCTAGGATTACGATATACAAGATATCCAGCAGTAGTAGAAGGATACTATGATGCCAACTGGATATCAGATACGAAAGACTCGAAGTCCACCAGTGGATACTTGTTCACGATTGGTGGTGCTGCTGTGTCCTGGAAGTCTACGAGACAAACGTGCATAGCTCGCTTCTACAATGGAAGCCGAGTTCATCGCCTTTGGATAAAAATTTGGAGAAGATCTTTGAATGGCATAGGAATTTCCTAGAGGATATTCCTTGTTGGCCTAAGCCTGTGGCTGCTATAAACATACACTGCGATAGTCAGTCGGCCATAGGGAGGGCACAGAGTATTATGTATAATGGTAAGTCTCGACACATATGCCGTAGACACAATACCATTAAACAGTTGATCTCTAATGGAGTGATTTCCATCGATTATATAAGATCGAAGGAGAATCTTACGGATCCGCTTCACAAAAGGTTTAGCTAGAGATCGATGTCGGTTTGACAACCGAATGAGATCAAGACTATTACGCATGTTTCCTTGTAGTAGCAACCCAACCATGTTGACAAGAGATCCCAAGATCATGGTTCAAAAGGACAACTAAGCTATAAGAGAAGATCCCAGCACTTACCCATTCGAGAGAATAAAAGTGCTTTGTCTGCAGAGGGTATGAGGTTAAGCGAAGCTTTTAATGATTCCTATATCTTGATATTCAAGTGGGTAGTAGGCGAATACCCTTGATAGGAGGTCACCTATATAAGTGCGAAGTGGGGCCGCTTCTGCGTGAGAATTTTGAGGCTTGAATTCTCTAAAGCACTTTCTCGAAACCAAGTGTTGTCCAGGGCGAGATGGACACAACCATGAGAACCGAAAGGTGCTAGGGAAATATTGTGTGAGTGCTATTGTCTTGGTTTACACTAAAGGTCGAACAGCTTCAAGACCTAGTTCACTGATTAGCGAGTAAATCCGATAAGATTTCACTAAGGCGAGTTCAAGGCCGGCTACCTCTCCCGATGCAATATTTTTCCTTCTGACTTCTCTTCAGAGTCTGCATTTGCATTAATTTTCATTCATGTGGGGGATTGTTGGAGATATCCCATGAAATGGGGTTAAAATGGTCAACTTTAGCACGAATTTCGGATATGCTCCTGTGAGATTCACCGGGAGCTTAATACGTCTAAATATTCTACTCACGGAGTAGATAATGTTTGGATTTGGAATAACTCAATTCGGATATCGGGTGAATGAGAAATTAATGTCTAAAGTTGGTTGAAAATGTGTTGGAGATAAGAGTTGAAGGGAGTACCTCAACTCAATATCCCACATTGGAAAGATGGGAGACTTGAGCTCCATATATAAGGGCTAGTGTATGCTCTTATAAATGTGCCTCTGCCGGCAAGACACTTTTGTGCAGGAGGGAGACTTAGATATTTCCACACGCGCGCGCGCCGCCGCTGCCGTCCGGCCGGCTCATGCTCGAGCTCGGTTCGGTTCGGTTTGGGTGTTACTATTAATTTTTTGGACAAAATTTCCTTGATGTTAACCAGAAATTAATTAGTTAATCGTAAGGCGGTTGGAAGGTTCTAGAATAATGTGGAAATGAATTCTGATTAAAATAAGTCGGTCCGAAATTAATTAATTAATTAAATTAACTCGGCCAAGAATTAAATTAATTCGGCCAAAGTTAATTAATTTAATTTAATTATTTTCAGCCAAATTAGCTTTTCTTGAGGGAAAAGTCGAGTGGTTAAATCATATGACCAATCAGAATTCAGAAGACACGTCATCCGACCAATCAGAATTGTGGGAATAATTGGCCAATTTTTTTAATTAAATTTTCGCCCAAATTCTTTTCAAGGGAAAAGTCGATGATGTGTTCGCCAATCACATTCAAGCGTTGCTTTCTTCCTATATTATATAAAGAACCTCAAAGATGAAGGTTAGAGCATTCGCTTTTCTCTTGTGTCTTCCACTACTAAAAGGGTCGAGCATATAGTTAGTTTTTTGAGTCGAAGAGAAGTCGGAGCACGTTGTAAGTTCGCGGAGCTTGGATTGTTGAAATGCCTCTCAATCCAGGGGCGTAAGCCGTTGTATCTTGGGAGGCGATTACTACTACCGTGGCACCATACCGAAGCAAACTGTCTTAAGGAAAGAGTTTCATAACTCGCCTCGGTTTGTCTTTATTTATGCATTGTATTTTAGTTTTCTCAATCGTTTAAGTCATATCTGCACGTTAATTGCATATTTTGTTAGATCTATATCATAGTAGCTGTGTTTCATTAGATCTATCATATAGTTCTGTTAATTTATTAGATCTGCACCATAATCGCTTTTATTTGCTGGATCCGAATAATAAAATTAGATTTTATTTCGAGTTGTTATTTTCTGCATTTAATTTCCATAATTATATCCGTGAATTACGGATCTGTTCCGTAAATCACTCCACACACGACACTTATTACCAACATTTTTAGCATCCAAACGATTCAGCAAGGAATCCAACACTTGTGATTCTTAAATTGAGATTGAATATGATGAATCTAATACAACAGAAATGAAGAACAATTCGAATAGTTGCTTCAATTTGTGCATTTTTTCAGAATTTTTTTTGGAAAAAAATGAGTACTATGGAGAATTTCTGCAGAATGGAAAAGGGGATTAGCTTAATCGACGCATTTGATGAAGCAACGTCGCCGGCAGACATCCGTCAAGTCTTCCGAGCAGATCAAACAATCAAAAGAGTTTGGAGCTGCGAAGCTGTCATTCTTCTCGATTCCTTTTTCCGAATGAAAATAGGGCGAACATAGCGTGTTAACCAACGAGGATAATTTAGTCTAAGCAAAATTATTTTATCTTTATTGCAGCTAAAATAAGGAGGGTGGATTTAAACATAATTATATCCCAATATAGGAGTTTTTCCTAATTTTTCCTTTTTATTTTAAGATGTTTATAGTAAGAATATCTCCGTTAACAGTTCAAGTATTTTTAAATTAAAAAAAGCACATTTAAATTTATAAATAGTACGGGATAAAAATAAATATAAATATTAATCGATAAAAAAAAGTAAACTCTGAGTTGAGTTGTTGTATAATTATTGGTTCTAAAATTATTTCTGCATCTCCGCCCATAATTTATGTTACTAAATATAACGACGATATATAGTAACTTATCACTAAAAATAGAAAATAGAACAGAAGAAGATAAATATAGAAAAATTCTCAGCTGCAAATATTTTAAAGGTGGACCCCCCCACCTTCCTATAAATACGTGACCTCCGATAGCAAAATGAGGTGTTTTTTATCGACGCAACCACACGTTCCGCCGTTCAGATTTCCCACCGGATATACTTGAACCCCTCTCTCCGACCATGGATCCCTACAAGGTATTTGCTTCTTTCTTCATCTCATTTAGGTTGCTTTTTCGATGATTAATCCCGTTAGTTACGTAGAACTTAATCCCTTTTCATTGATTTTGCTTCTTTTTTTTCATCTGGCTACCTTGTATTTTCGATGATTAATCCCGTCAGTTACGAAAACTTGATCTTTCATTAATTTTGCTTCTTTCTTCATCTGATTAGCTTGTATTTCGATTATTAATCCTGTTAGTTACGAACAACTAAATCCAAAATCATTGATTTTCGATTATTAATCCCGTTAGTTATGAACAACTTAAACCTTTTTCAATGATTTTAATCCAAACATTTCACAACGGTGGAATGGTTCCTCGATTGTCAGATGCTTCATGTGTACATCATGAAATGTTATCCATTTATCACACCATTAATCATTTGGAACGAATAAATAACATCATATTATCGTCTCTAAGTTGAATTTCGCGTTTCCTTGAAAGAAGAGGATTTGTTGTTAGCTTAACTGGAGATATGTCTTATTGTTGTTTGATTGAATTTGATTTTGATTGAATTTGATTGTAGCACCGCCCTTCAAGTGCTTACAATACTCCCTTCTGGACCACCAATTCGGGTGCCCCGGTTTGGAACAACAACTCTTCCCTCTCCGTTGGAACCAGAGGTATGATTATCAGAATTGTCTCTCTTAGTTGAATTTGTTTGTTGGGTTGATGGGGATTACCGTGGATAAAATTTCCGATTTTCTTCCTTGAAAAAATTAACGGAACATATGATTTGTTTTGGGAGAGGAGAGATTTTTGTTATTCAAACTGCGATTTTTGGTTCTTACAGCATTCTATTTCTTGCAGACGTCTTTTCCTTTTGTTCCGTGTTTATATCTCCCCCTTGTTTAAATATTTACCCATATTCCCCTCCTCCTCCCTTCTGTATGAACTTGCCTAAGTGTCTGGAATGTTGCAAGTTCTTTGTCGTAGCACCCTCTTGAAACTATATTAGTTTTCTTTTTGTTCTGTTCAATTCAAGTTGCATCATACAAGGCAGCTCTTCTGTTTTTTCTTCAGTTTTCTGTGCTGGAGCTGCGTGCAACGAAGTTTTGATTGCTGAACTAGTAGCATAATTTCCCATGTTTTACATTACCCAGTTGATTCTGATAAGAATGGATTTTAAGCCTCTCTGATACTGTGCAGGTCCAATTTTGCTTGAGGATTATCATTTGTTGGAGAAACTTGCAAACTTTGATCGTGAACGCATTCCAGAACGTGTTGTTCATGCCAGAGGTGCTAGCGCTAAGGGCTTCTTTGAAGTCACCCATGATATTTCCGGTCTCAGCTGTGCTGATTTTCTTCGCGCTCCTGGAGTTCAGACTCCTGTAATTGTTCGATTCTCCACTGTTATCCATGAGCGTGGAAGTCCTGAGACTCTTAGAGACCCTCGTGGTTTTGCAGTTAAATTTTACACACGTGAGGTATTTGTTCTATTTTTGTGCTTTAATTCATTTTCTATCTTCATCCCTCCCTCTCTGTTCACACCTCTTTTCCTCTTCCAGATAGTGCCATGACAATTTTTTAATTGACATCTTATGAATCAATGCAATGCCATCTTACCTTGTACTGTATTTTAGGCCTCTGTTGAGGTTAAGAATGGTCTCTGTTGAGGTTAAGAAGGGTACATATTGATTATTTTATTTTTATAGCTCTTACTCCTTGGGAATGTGTAAACATTTTATATGTACTTCCACCTGTGTTATTCGGAGTGTTTCTGTATTATGCCTGGTAATGAAATATTCCTTTCCTTCAAACATGATGATCTGTGTCTAATTTTATGCAGAGATGTCAATGTTGTACTGGACTTCATTTAATAGACTTATTATTAACCTGTTTTTTTCCCTCGTTTTAATCAGGGTAACTTTGATATGGTGGGGAACAATTTCCCTGTCTTTTTCGTGCGTGATGGAATGAAATTCCCTGATATGGTCCATGCTCTGAAGCCAAACCCGAAATCACACATCCAGGAGGATTGGAGGATTCTTGACTTCTTCTCGCACCATCCTGAGAGTTTGCATATGTTTACATTCCTCTTTGATGATGTTGGTGTTCCACAAGATTATAGACACATGGAGGGCGCTGGTGTTAATACTTATACCTTGATCAATAAGGCTGGAAAAGTGCACTATGTGAAGTTTCACTGGAAGCCAACGTGTGGAGTGAAGTGTTTGTTGGAGGATGAAGCGATCAAGGTTGGAGGAGCCAACCATAGCCATGCTACAAAAGATCTCTATGACTCAATAGCAGCTGGAAATTATCCTGAGTGGAAACTTTTTATCCAAATTATTGATCCTGATCATGAAGATAGATTTGACTTTGACCCGCTCGACGTGACAAAGACATGGCCTGAAGACATTTTGCCTCTTCAACCAGTGGGACGTTTGGTGCTGAACAAGAATATTGACAATTTCTTTGCTGAGAATGAGCAACTTGCCTTTTGCCCTGCTCTCGTTGTCCCTGGAATATATTATTCTGATGACAAGCTCCTGCAGACTCGTATATTCTCATATGCAGATACCCAACGCTATCGTTTGGGGCCCAACTATTTGCAACTTCCAGTTAATGCTCCCAAGAGTGGTCATCACAACAACCATCATGAAGGTTTAATGAATTTCATGCACAGGGATGAGGAGGTAATGTACTTTCCTAGTTTCTGTTTCCATGGAAAAGGACTCTGTTTGCTACACATCATCTATGATATAGTTTTTACTTTCCTAGTTTATATCATGGACCAGATATTGAATACTTCATTCTTTTGCTAAGCAATTGGTTGCGATTGCTTAGCACAATTTCAGGAAACGTTAAATCCGATGCTTTTCTTTTGGTTTCGATAGCTATTTGCCCCGAGCATTTGGTGTGGATGCTTTTAATTGAAAATTTAACTCTCTTCCAGGTCAATTATTTCCCTTCAAGGTTTGATCCTGTTCGTCATGCTGAGCAACATCCCATTCCTCCCGCTGCCCTGACAGGAAGGCGTGACAGGGTTAGTATCCTTTTCAATTTCCTTTTAATATTTGATGCTTAGATGGTGCACTTTGTACCAAGGTGGAGGATGAGAAACTTGCAAGTTTTGATGGCTTTGTTTGTGTCTAGTGCTTTAGCAATTGTTTGGCTCACTTTGTTTTTACTGTTCTTTGCACTGGTTAGTATGGTGGTTTATTTGATGGTTCTTATTTGGTGATTCTTGACATTGTTTTATTGAAAGGGATCAGTGGGTACTAAGCTGTTGTTAACAACCCTGCATGTCTTTGGTATCACGTTGTGTTTCGACTGCATTTCTATTATGATGCCCTTTCAATTAATAGTGTACTTGGATCATAAAGATTCCCCTTTTCTTTTCAGGCGGATTTCATTTATACCTTTCTTTAGCTATGATATCTAGTTCATTACTATGCTCAAGCTAAACTTATAATAAAGTGCTAAGGAAGAAGCATAATACGTATACTACGATAAAGCGCGATATGACTTTACTAAGCTCAAGCTTAGATGATTGATGTGTGGATTTTTCTAATCTGTGCAGGTCATGATTGAGAAAGAGAATAACTTCAAGCAGCCTGGAGAGAGATACCGATCCTTTGACCCTGAGAGGTATATATGTGTATTAACTCTTGAACTAATGACATATATGTTTATGTAATGAGTATTTTAACTCAAGCTGCTCCTCCTCCTTTGTCAGGCAAGAGCGATTCATCCGCAGATGGGTTGATGCTTTATCCGACCCACGAGTCACCCATGAGATCCGCAGTATCTGGATATCATACTGGTCTCAGGTAAGAGATAGTTACTCAAAGAGTTGCATTTTGCATTTACTCTCTACTTCCTTTTCTATATCGTTTTTTATTCTTGGCATCAGATATGTGACTATTTGATCAAATGTGTTTTCGGGGTTTGCAGGCTGACAAGTCTCTTGGCCAGAAGATAGCCTCCCGTCTTAATGTGAGGCCAACATTGTGAAGTTGGTTTCGTCTATGAATAGAATGGTCCTCCAGACATAGTAAGTTTGGAGAAGACGCAGGTGTTACACAAGTTTGAATGGTTTACATGTGGTTGGTTTGTGTCATATGCCTAAGCAAGCTTTTGCATGTGTTGTTGTTGTTGTTAACTTGTTATAAACCGCGACTATTTATTTACCGTCTTTTTAATAATAAAAATTACATCTTTCTTTTGTTATTGTAGTATATGTTCAGTGGGGTGATTTGTTTCATGGAAATATGGATGCATTGTCTATCTCAGCATTGCGTATTAGTTGAATGTTTTACATTTTCTAAGTTCACATAAATTTGGAGACTTAGGAACAGAACGAACGTTACAAGTTATAAGCCATGTAAGAGATTTACAATGGGTACGAGAGAGTATCCATGTAAAATGGATTACGTTGTTTTGATTCGATTTCATGATGAGGTTTTCGATGTGAGTCGAGCGTCTCTAGAGCGTTAATCATGTTCAATTGATTAAAAGCGGATTGTTGGTGTGAACATGGGGTGTTAAGGTTACGGTATTAACGTCTAGTGCCTAAACACCATCTAAGGAGACCCACCCACGAATGCATTGATATAATCTTAGGAATGTTGGTTGGGTGGTATAAGCTCAATTCCAGTAATCGATTAGGGTAGCGAAAGTAATCGTTCGAAACATGGGTCGACTATACTCTCCCTTTATCATTTTTTCTAGTAATTTTTAATTATTATTCTTGTTTTACTTCTTGGTGATGGTAATAGATCACACTTTCCAAATATTGTTGACTTAAGCTAAGTATAACACTGAATTTGGTATTCTAGATGATATGAGAAGTAACAATTGTATTACGCAATAACCGCGTAATTTGAAAGGACGAAATAAATATGACTCATCATAGAAAAACTTCCCCTTGTAATAAGGATCAAGACTTCGTCTTCCAGAAAAGATTGAGGACAAAATTCTCACCTCAGCTCTGCAGCTTTGTATATGGCAAAGAGATGAAGGGGTCATGATACCTTTCCTTTTGTAAGGGAGTCATCAAAGAAACGCCTCACTTCATGATCTAGTTGATTGATTACTTCTTTGCAAGTATTTACGTGAAACGACACCGTAGAAAGATAACCAAAAATTTGAATTTAAAAAATACAGACGGTTATGCAATGAGCATACATCATTTATGTCAATCTGGTTGGATCTCAACCTCTCAGCTTATGCCAACCCGAGAGGCAGGAAATTATTAGGGTGGTTTTATTCTGCTTATATATATATATATATATATATATATATATATATATATATATATATATATATATAAGCGGGTCCTAAAAAATCCGATGTAAACCGGAGCATATATGTATATCTATACACATCTTTTTCTCCTTCTTTGTACAAAAGGTGGAATCGCCACACAGCAGCGCCCCCCCCCCCCAGGCCGACCAGGGTTGTGGTCTTTTTTCTCCCTTCTTATTTCTACGGCAACATGTAAAAGATATTTCCTTTTTTAAAAATATTATTTCTCTTCCTACGGAAGTTGCACTACAAATTTGCTCTTACTGATTTTTTTTTTTTTTTTTATCATTATTGTTTTTTTTTTTTCCTTTCCCTACGGCTCGTACTATAAAATTTGTCCTCGTACAGGGATATACCTCACCATAAGTCCTATTTTTTTTTCCTCCCCTTCTCCTTCTTTCGGCATTCCCAGGAAGCAATCATACTTATATATAAAAAAATAAACAGACCTATAACACATAATAGCAACAATGATGAATTAATTAACATGCAACTAAATACCGTTGAACACCACTTACTCGATAATAGTTAGGAAATGATCCAAAACCAAACACAACAAGAACAACTGCGAATCCTCGCCTTCTACGTAAACTATACAAACCAAAACGACGACTATGATTAACAACACAACCTATATATTATCATAAACACAAGAATTGTCTAAAACGAATAAGATTCTAAAAGAACCTAAAAAGATGAATACTTACGAAATACTTAATTGTTGATGTCGAAAACGCCATTTGCGGCAGAGGCGATTACTTCTCTCTGCGCAGTCTGCACAAACGATGAAACAAATTGAGTAAATTGTTGAAGATTCCTTCTTCTTCTTCTTCTTCTTCTTCCTTTTTTATTTTTATTTTTATTTTTACTCAGAGCTTCTCCTTATTTTTTTTCTTCTGATGAACCGTCTCAATTAATGGGGAATTAAGGGGTGCCCCCTTTATTGCAATTTGCCCGCTCCATTTAATGCTGGTTGATTTAATAGGACATAGGCCCCCCTTTTTAACCAATAGTATACACTTTTATTCTTTTCTCTTTTTTTCCTCTTCCTTATTTTTCGAGATCCTGTTTTTATTCAATACAATAATTACAAACCAATATACATATTGACAAAATCCATAAGTCTTGAATGTAGTATTGCATTCAATTATTTTAAATCACAAATCAATTTCCTCAAATAGCCATTAACACGTTTTAAACTTGTGTCACACTATATAATCAATCCACCTCAAATGCAGATAGAAGTTCAGCATAACCATTAACAAGTTTTAAACTTGTATCACACTATAATCAATATTTTAAGATTAATACGATTACCAATCACCTGGAAATGCAAACTAGAAAATATAACCAAATAGATAGATAGTCATACCGGGTAATAACTGCACAAAATCACCAATTCAACATTTAACCAATTCAATTCAAATCAAATAGCAATTTTCAACTCAATTTTCCTAAATCAATCAATACCACATACACACCTTCCTAATCTCCAAAATCATATACACCACAAACTCAATCATTTACATGCAATTCAATGGTATTAGCTTAATTTACATTCACATACCGATATGGAGAGCCAAGAAACCCTTTCGATTACCACCAAATCGGCTCGGACAATGATTGACGGAGAAGAAGAAAAGAGAGAGGTCATTTCAAGCGAGGACAATGACTGGACACCGAGAGACACATCAGAGTAATTGGCTTTGCGAAGAGAGGGACGGAAGCAGAGTAATTGGCTTTGCAAAGGGGGAAATAGGATAGGAATTGGGCTTTTGATGATTTTGGCACGTAAATTAAGGTGTGTGGTTATTTTACCCGCCCTAATTTAGGGGGTGGGATTGGGTCAGACTAAGAAAGTATAATCAGATTTTTAATTAGGGGTTAATTACGTTTTTAGTGTTAAGTAAATCATCCCAAATCAAGAAGGGGGAAGGGCATTAATGGCTTTTCACCCAACTTGTATAGTCCTAGCTTATTCATGGCATGAATTATGTCATAAGCTTATTGTTGCAACAATTTCGGTTGACAAACTTAAATAACTAAAGGCCTCGAAAAGGAAGAATGACAGCTTTAAGCGTATCAACTTTTGGGTTTGCGGCAATAAGCTTTGACCCAAATAAGAAAATGAAAAAAGAGGAAAACCTTATAAAACGTTGTTTGACAGAAATACCCCTCATCTTATCCTTCATATTTTATCCCAAAATCCCTAAATTTCTTAACACAATTCCCCCAAAATTCTAGGCCCCTTGATTAACTATTAACTATTGCGAGAGCTTCCCCAAATTCACCCTCCAATTCTTCCCAAAATCACCACATCAACACAGGGTCAAACATGTGATAAACAAATTAGCTCAACATTCTCTATTCTCCAACCGGAAGCTGATCAACGAAGAACAGAAACTTGAAGAAGCCGACTGGAACTTTGAGCGAATCTAAAAAAGGTATGATTTTGTGGGTTGGTTATAAATCATGCATATTGATATGTGCACGTATGATTTTGGGATGCGATTAGTTAAATTTTGTGGTGTGTATGTATGATTTTGGGATGCGATTAGTTAAATTTTGTGGTGTTGAATCATTTGTTAGCTCAAACAATGCCGGTGATGTGTTATTAGTTGTTGGCGTCTTATTCGATTGAATTGAAATTTCTTATTTTGTTGGTTATAGATAGGTTGAAAAATGCCGTTGATTTATGCACTTAGAGAAGAACAAAGGTCTGCAAAATATGAAGTTGTTCAATTGGTAAAACAATGGAAGTTTATGAAAAGCTTGACGCCAAGCACAAAGCAAGGTTGGAACAGTCTTGTTTTGGACATTTAATCCATTTGAAGGATATGACAGTCAACATGATAATACATCAGTTGTTAATGAGGTTGGCGAGTCCATGGAGTGAAGATTCCAATGTTTTTTGGTTCAAAATTGGAGCAAAAAAGATACGATTTAGTGTAGAAGAATTTGCGCTGGTTAGTGGTCTCTTGGTTGGCGACGGTAGCAATGTCGATAAAGGGGTAGGAAAAGAGTCTAGATTAGTTAAGAAGTATTTTAAAAACTTCTTGAAAGTGCATAGGAAGGATGTGCGGGTGAAGTTTAAAAGCATTAAGAATGCTAACGACCGTTACATGCTTGGGTTGATCGTTATATTGATGTACGTTGTGTGGGGATCGGAAGAGAGACGTCCGGTGGGTTGGTGGATCTTTAAGTTGGTTGATGATTTGGATGCTTTCAATAAGTATCCATGGGGAAACGCTTCTTATGAAGCCACTGTCTATGCTTGGATGAGGGACATGAGGGATTATTTCAAAAATCCCCCGATCTTATATACTTTGTATTGTTTTCCGCATGCTTTGAAGGTGTGTATAAGCCAAATCCGATGTTTGAATTCATAATATATATTATACACACACACACACACACACACATATATATATATATATATATATATATATATATATATATATATATATACATACATACATACATACATACATACATACATAGATAGCTTGTTAAAGTTTTTGATTATGTTCGGTCCATCACTTGAATGTAAATGCATCGTAGGTTTGAGCACTTGAATCTTTTCCTTCTTTAAGGAAGTTTGCCGAGATTGTTGACGAAAATGCTCTCCCAAGAGTGATGAAGTGGGAGCTGTAAAAAGGGTCAGCTCTTCTGTAGTTCAACTTGTTTTTGAATCGAGAGAGGTAGCGATGTTTAATTTGTATCTTAAGTTTGGTATGTACATGCAGCCTCCACATTATTTATGAGTAGTAGATAATGGAGGTGGAGGCGGTTCGAAAGTTGATTCCATCCGAAGCTGAAAAGGAAAAGGCTTACTTTTTATGCCCCGGGGTGATGAAGATGATGAAACTACTCCTGATGATGAAGAGGATGTTGGTGAGCAATCAACGCGTAACGTTGATCATGAAAAGTTAACTGAAGAGAACCAAAGATTGCGTGCTTTATTGGATACCCTACATCGTAAAGTTGAATTGATGGAGGTCCGTCTTTCTGGTGTATGTGAAAACTGCAAAAATGGTGACAAAGGTATGAAGTTATATTATAGTCCTTTATGTAGTTGATGAGAAAATTAGTTAATAACATTTTATTGCTTGAAATTATGATTAGGAAATGGCGTAGCTGAAGAGAGTAAGGAGGCCAATGAAATTGAGGAGGAAGTTGTTGATATTGCAAAGGAGGTTGGGGAAGGTGATGAAGAGGTAGGGGAAGGTGATGAAAACGTAAACGAGGACATTGAAATTGAGGAGGAAGCTGATGAAAATGTAAATAAGGGTATGTGAGGTGACATGGAGGAGGAGCAAGTTTGAGATAAGAATGGAAGAAGAACCAGCTATTATAAACGATGGGGGTAAAGATGATGAAGATGTGAACGGCGAAGATATAATGTTAAATTTGTCCTATATGTGTTTGTTTTGGTGAGAGATTTAATTCATTCATAAAATTTTGTTTCTTGAAATTATGATTAGGTAATGCCGTAGGAGAAGAGAGAGGCGAGGTAAGTAAAAGGGATGTTTCGGAAATCGAAGACGAAGACGATCGGGATGATTTGGAAGAAGAGGGCAGAAAAATGGTGTAAAAGGTAGTTTTACAAAAATAATTAATTTGAGTTTATGTCACTTGGCATATATGTGTAATCCAAAGTAATTACGTCGTTGAATGTTTTATGTAGTTGTAAGTTCGAAGAAAAGAAGACCTTGTATCTGCCCTCCTATCAAACTACCGAAAAAAAGAAAAGTGGAGAAGTTTAATGTTTATGATCCGTTCCGAAAATTGGATACCGTGCTGATGAAGCATGTTGACAAGTTTATGGCTTCATGTGAAGACAAGTATCGATGTCATACGGTTAAAGTAAGGGGAGTTTAAACCCTAATTTGTAAACCCTATTCTGATGATTAATTAGTTTTTCTTGCGTTTGATTTACACAGTGTATGTGTGAGGTTGGTTGACGCCGACATCCGAGTAGGGATTTTGGAAGGAATTGTGAACGGGGAGAGCTTGCCAAGCAACGTAAGTAGTATATGCTTTGGATTTTAAAATAACACAACAATTTAGATTGAAAATGTATGCTTTTGTTAAGTAGTAGTACTTATTTATATTCAGGTGTTGGATAGTTCATTCTGTGAAATTCGCCGGCGATGCTTAAAGTACCCGAATCTGTTTGACCAAGATGCCCGTGTCCTTGATACGCATTTTGCAACATATGTCAAAAACTTCCACACACAAAACATGAAAAGCTTAAGAGTTACAGAATTCAATTCAGTATTTATCCATATTGTGAAAGGCACAACTCCGGAATGTAGCAAACCATGGGAAGGTTGCAAGACATTGTTTGTGCCAATGATAGAGAGAGATCATTGGTTTCTTATAAAAATTGATTTGGTTGCGAGGGTAATATTCTTGTATGACAGCCTTCCGAGTCATATCAGAAAAGTGATTCTTGCAAGATGTATCATGCCTATGCAAGTTGTCATACCGTTGTTAATGCAGAAGCTTGTAAAAGGCTATGAGAAGTATTCTCAAAGAAAGCTAGCGGTAATGAGCGCGCGGTGTCCCTCTCAAGAGAATGGGTATGTTTGATAATTTATATTTATGCAATATATATAAAGATTATTAAGTTTTTGATTTTGTGACTAACTTATTATCTTGTAATTTGGTAGGACTGATTGTGGCATGTTTGTTCTTAAATATGTGGAGTTCATGCTGGGAAGAGTGGATATAACATTGATTGGGAATGAGCATATTCCAGATTGGAGAAAGAAGTGGGTTGGGGAATTGCTTTCATGGAACTTTGTTAAGGGTGAATTTATACGATTTATAACGCTATATTCTATGATATTTTTCCCCGTAATTGTACTAAATTGCATAAGAAACGAGGGTTTAATGGATATATTGAGCAAATGATATTTTAGAAGAGTTAATCGCAAAATAGGTTGATTTGTGTGTTTTAATTATGATTTTATGATTATTGGAGCATTATTACATTTTGCGATGTTTTTATGTGTTATAGATACATGTTTGAGGCTCAAAAGATGATCAAAGGTTGATTAAGTTCGAGCTAATTGATGATAAAAGAGATAATGAAGGAGTGGGAGAGAGATAGAAGAGATAAAGATAAATAAATCAAAATCGATCATATCAAATCAAGCGTCGCAATCTCCGTCCGGTGGACGGGCGTCAGTGTAAGTGAACGAGCGTCCAGGATGTCATCTTTGATTCGTGAAGTTTGGGCGCTGGAGTGGACGCCGGATGGACGAGCGCCTGGTCATGACTCGCCCGATTCAAGTTTTATTGAAGAGTGGGCGGGCGTTCAAGGTTTTGAGACGGGCGTCCGTGGCCGACTTAGCGAGAACCGACTTTAAAATCTATATATAGTCGGCTGTTTTCTCCACAAAAGGGGATCATACACACATTATTCAAAACCCTAAACCTAGGGGCGGCTTTAGGCTGCGTTTTTCATCTTTTTATTCCTACTTTTATGCTCTTAAATTAGATTAAACACTAGTTACTTTTTATGCACTTTTCCTGCAAATTTGAGTTGCTGAGGATGTTCAGAGGCTAAAAGCTTCGTCAAACGAGTATTGTGAAGCCGTCCAACAATTGTTGATTTCGTTTTCTTCGATTATACTGTGAGTTTTTAATAAAGGTTGTTTCTTATTCATGCTTATTCATGTTTAATTTGCTTTCATATCGGAAGATATGCATGTGTTGATTGTTTATTGTTGATGGAAGTCTTAATAAACCCTAGATCACCATGAATAAGAATAGTAACTCGAATCTATCACAACGGAAGTTAATAGGTCTGATTACTAGATTATAAACACAAAGTTTGCACCTTTGGTTATTAAACGCGTTAATCTTACATCGGAAGATAATAGATTGATAGATGAACTTTCTAAGGAATTAGGGTTCATATTTAGGTAAGGTGAATCACAACCTGAATAAAAACTGCAATATAATCGAGATAGGGAATCAATGCTTGTTGGATAGGTGGATCAATCCTCGTTTGCTCGTTATAAATTTGATTTAAGTCCTTAAAAGCTTGAATTTGTCTAGTTAGTTACTTTTATCCGCATCTTAGGTTAGTTAGTTTAAATTGGTTCGCAGACCATTATCTTTCCGGCTTTAGATCATCTCTTCTTCATCGCTTTTACGTTTTAGTTAAGTTTAATTTACGATGATAAGCTTAGTTTTATCCGTTATTTAGCTTAGTAATCGTGACATAGGTTAGTTAGATAAAACTAGAAATCACAATCGCTTAGTTCCCCGTAAGATCGACCCGGCATTAGCCTCCATACTACGATCCTTATACTTGAGGTTAACCGGATTATTACTTGTTTATTCTGTGTTGATAAAATCCGTGACAAGTTTTTGGCGCCGCTGCGCCGGGAACCGGACGGTTGTCTAGTTTTTGTTTTCGCTTTCCTGTTTTTTTTGCTTGTTTTTGTTTCGCTTTTTCTGCTTTAATCCGTTTTAAATTCTGCTTTTAGTTGATAATTGTTTTAGGTAGTTGTTAAGTAGATAATTAGGGTTTAAAACCTTCCTTAGTATTTTTCTTGAAGTTAGATTTTCTGCTTTTTTTCCGCTTTTCTAACGTTCTTTCTTCCTTCTTGCATTCTCTGCAAATTCTCGCCTCTGTTCTAAGTTTTCCGTGAGCAAACGGGCGCCTGGATATTGGGCGCCCGTCCGGCTGAAATTATCAATTTGCCTGGTTTTATTCACTTAGACGAGCGCCCATAAGTTTTGGACGCCCGTTCGAGATATTCCGTCTGCATCAGACGGCGTTTAAACTACTAAACGCCCGTCCGATCTCAATTTCATCTGGACGCCCGTCCAATCTTTTGACGTCCGTCCGGTATTGTTTTCTTTAACACTTTTGTTTCCTTTTCTTCTTTTCCTTTCCTCTTTTTAGGCTTTTAATTTTTAGTTTAGGCTTTGATCTCTTCTTAGTTTTTAGGTTTTGTTCCACTTGTTTTTGGTCCGGTTTATGCAAACTCGGAGTCAAAAGGGATCGTTAATAAACACCCACGACCCCGGCGAACCATAGTCCGCCAAACAGCGGAATTTCCGTTCTGCGTTCTCGCATGAGAGCCGAGCGGCGAAATCTTGAAGAACAACTAGCAAGAGAAATCACCGACTTTGTGATAATGGCCACGATAATAGACGTACATTGGCGGACTCACGCCATGCCAGGCGAAGTCAAGGTCAACCCGGCTATTGTTATTCCAAACATTCTTGCACAAACTTTTGAGTGGGCCAGACTTATCCGGATGATGCAAAGACGCATCAATTTTTCACGGCTACCAATCAGAGAATCCGCATACCCACTTACACACATTCTTAGAGATATGTGGTACTACACGCATCCAAGGAGTAAGTGAGGATGCTATTAAACTTAAACTTTTTCCGTTTTCTCTGAAAGGAGAGGCTAAAGAGTGGTACACCTCTCTCCCGTCTGAATCTATCACCACCTGGGCAGAACTCGAAAAGGAGTTCTTGAGTCAATATTTTCCACCTTCAAAAACTGCCCAGTGCTTAAATGAAATATTCACCTTCTACCAGAAAGAGAATGAGTCCTTTTTCGAATGTTGGAAGAGATTCAAGTCCCTTCTTAGAAAATGCCCCCACCATGGCCTGCCACTGGAAAGGCAAGTCAATACATTCTTCAGTGGGTTGACCGAGCTTACAAAAGGCATGGTCAATAGTTCTTCTGGAGGGGCATTTCTGAAGAAAACGCCTGATGAGGGATGGGCATTGTTTGAGGACATTGCAAAATATAACTATGCCCCCTCTTATCAAGCAATTCAAGCACCTCCTCCTCCCAAGGTTGAGGAAGTCAATTTACAAAGTTTGATTGCCATGCTGCAAAAGCAGATGGCCTCACCTCAGGTTTCCAATCCTATAAATCAAACTCCCTCTTTTCCGCAGAACCCTCAGGTTCTGTATTGCGAAAATTGCTGTCAAACCGGCCATATGAGTGGCCAATGTCAATTTAACCCCCCTGCACCTTATCAAGTAAATGCTGTTCATGACTATGGACAGTACAATCAAGTCACATGTCAAAATTGTGACGAGGTGGGACACACTTCTAAATTCTGCCCTATGAACGGACAGAATGCGGAAGTGAATGCATTCTATGGCCAGAACAATCAAAGGTTCAATCAGTTTCCAGGCCAGGGCAATTTTCAAAACCAAGGGTTTAATCCATCTTCAAATTTCAATCCCAATTGAATTTTAATTCGAATCGAATTTCAACGAAACCCTGGTTTAATCGAATCAAAACTCGAATTTTTCCAATCCTACGCAAAAATTCAATCGAATTGGCCTTCCAATTCAAATTCTCAATTTCAAAGTCGGCCCGCCAACCCTATGCTCCAAATCTCCAAAACTCTCAAGGCCCTCCCAACCTACAAATCTTGAGGCTAAGTTGGAAGAGCAAAGTAGATCGATGAAGAATCTTGAGAGACAAATTGGGCAACCGGGTGAGCAGTTGGCTTCTGACCCTCAGGCGTACCCCAGCCGTTTCACCGAGAAGAATCCAAAGGGTGGTCAAGTTGCTCAGCCGATTTGAACAAAGGCCCATGTCTTGACCTCGTGCCATCGCTTCAATACGGTAAGGAGGAGGCCAAATGCAATGAATCTTAGGAGCGGTACTCAAGTTAGTGGTCCTTCCCATCCGGAAACCACTAGCCCTCCTCCGCCATTGATAAGGCAGAGAGGGAAGCCGAGCACCTACACTCCCTCAATCAAGAGAGAAAACTCAGTGGCCGATCCCGAGAGGTGAAGAATTTGGTGAGCCTCAAGTGGCTGATCCTTTGAGAACCGGAAAAGCAAGCGAAAGTCGGGAGGCTGATCCCCGACTCATGAGAAATCTGAAAAAATGTTCGTTGGAAGGATCTGAGGACGAGAGTCACGAGCATCCTCGAAAAAGATTTTCTCTGAGGATGACCTTAAGAAACTTCATTTTCCACCGAGAAAGAGCAACATTCCTTTGATTGAGGATAAGAAGTACGAAAAGGTGTTAAACCTTTTGAAAAATACTCAGGTGAATCTTCCATTGTCGGATGTCTTAGTCGAGATGCCTAAGTATACTAAATTTATCAAGGATGTTGTGTCTTCGAAAAAGAAATTAGCGGGCATGGAAAGGCATATTGGTGAGGATTGTTCCATGATTAATTATGAGAACTTACCAATTAAAAGAGGTGACCCTGGCAAATTTGTACTTACAGTTTTGATGGGAGGTCTAGTCTTCCCAAATTCTTTGTGTGATCTAGGTGCCTCTATAAGCCTTATGCCAATGTCTCAGTATGCAAACAAATTTCGGTTTACAAAGTCTTCTAGAACCCACTACTATGAGTTTACAATTCATGGATAGATCCTCTAAGAAAGCTTCGGAATCCTAAAAGACGCGTTTTGGTTCAAAGTTGATCGATTTACCTTTCCAGCTTGATTGGTATGTCTTAGATATAGAGAAAGACAAAACGCTCCCTTGATTCTAGGAAGACCTTTCTTATCTACAATTAGAGCTCTCATCGATCGCGATGGTGGGCACGTGACTATCCGAGTTGGTGACCAAGAGGTGAGTTACAATGTCTTAAAGTCCATTCAAGTACCCTCTGGCCCTCCAACCGGCTTTTCCATTGATTATATGACGGATGATTTCACCGACTATATGGATAAGCAAGTCATGGTCAGAGAAGCGAGAATATGAGCGACTAGTTGATAATCTGAATACTCATGGTAGGTGAATCTGGATCAACTGGCAACTGATTTTGAGGAAGAGCTGTTGGAAGGAGAAGCTTTGGCGGTGGGACCACAGAGTAAACTCAATGATATTGAGTTGAAAAGTGGAGATCTCAAGTCTAGTTTAGAAGCCCCCCCTGTGGATTTGGTGTTGAAGCCGTTGCCTAAACATCTTAAGTATGTGTTCTTAAGAGAGGGCGACAAGCTTCCTTTAATCATATCTGCCAAGCTTTCCTGCATCTGAGAGGAAATGAAACCGATCAACGCCTTGAAGAAGAATGAAAAAGCTTTCGGTTGGCAAGTAGGAGATATCGGGAATATCTCCGACATCCGCATGCACAAGATCAAGACGAATGAGGGCGCCAAGTGTGTCGAGACAATTTCAAATAAGGCTTAACCCTCATATGCAAGAAGTCGTTAAAAAGAAATCATTAAACTTCGGACATGGGAATCATTTATGCCATCGCGGATAGTGAATGGGTTTCCCGACTCAAGTAGTTCCCAAAAAGGGTGGAATTACAATTGAAAAGAATGAGAAGGAGAGGAAATTGCATTGAGGCTTGTTCTTGGTTACTGAGTCTCAGATCGATTATCGAAAGCTCAATGAGGTAACCATGAAAGATCACTTTCCCTTCCATTCATTGACCAGATGCTCGAGCGTCCGGCGGGGCACGATTCTATCTGCTTCCTAGATGGATATTCGTGGATATTTCCGGATACCCATTGATCCAAATGACCAAGAAAAGACCACCTTCACCTTACTTATGGTACATTCGCCTCTGAGACGAATGCCGTTCGTCTCTGCAATGCCCCAAATTACATTTCAATGATGTATGCTAGCCATCTTTGACGGGCTTGTAGAAAAGTGTATGGAGATTTTTATGGACGATTTTTCGGTTTTTGGTCGATCTTTTGATGATTGCCTTGACAATCTTGATCAGTGTTATCCGGATGTGTGGAAAAGAACCTAGTACTTAATTGGGAAAAATGCCATTTCATGGTAGATGAAGGAATAGTTCTTGGCCACAAGATCTCCGCCAAAGGTATAAAGTAGATAGGGCCAAGGTAGAAGCTATTGAGAAGATGAGTTACCCTAAGAACGCTCGGGAAGTCCGAGGTTTTCTCGGACATGTCGGCTTCTATAGGAGGTTCATTCAAGATTTCTCCAAGATAGCCAAGCCCTCGCCCACTTTACTAAAGGAAGACGTTGAGTTTAATTTTGATGAGAGCTGCAAGCAAGCGCTTTGAGGAGCTTAAGGATCGTTTAATATCCGCTCCGATTCTTATATCGCTCGATCGAACCTACCATTTGAGCTTATGCGCGACGCATCAAACTATGTTGTTGGTGCCGTTTCAGGGCAAAAGATCAAAGGAAAGTTCCAACCTATCTATTACGCAAGCCACACATTGAACCCTCTCAAGTTAACTATACTACTATTGAAAAGGAACTACTAGCCGTAGTCTTTGCTATGGACAAGTTTCGTAGTTACTTGTTAGGAGCTCAAGTGATCGTGTGGACTGATCACGCTGCTTTTGGGTTACTGATGACTAAGAAAGAGGCTAAACCGCGCTTACTACGTTGGATATTGACCCTACAAGAGTTTGACGCTCAAATTAAGGACAAAAGAGGCGTTGAGAATGTAGTAGCGGATCATGTGTCTAGGATATTAACTGAGGAAAAGAATGAACCAGATGATATAGATCTTTACTTTCCTCTAGAAAACATCATGTTGATAGATGGCCGCTCCCCTGATGTTCCATGGTATTCTTCCATTGTAAACTACCTTCACGGCCGTTATCTCGATCCAGAGATGTCTTATCAGGAGAAGAAAAAGTTCTTCTCGGATTTAAAATATTTCGTTTGGGATGAACCTTATCTTTTCAAGATCTCAGAAAGATGGTTTGCTTAGGAGATGTATTCCGAATCTGAGCAACGTGACATCATTGAGCAGTGCCACAGTGGACCCACAGGAGGTCACTTTGGTCCTTGGAAAACCGTTGCTAAGATATTTCAATCCGGTTTCTATTGGCCTACGATCTTTAAAGATACGGAAGCTTTCTGTAAAGCTTGTGATAGGTGCCAAAGAACCGGTACTCTGACAAGGCGTTTTGACATGCCTTTAAAACCCATCCTCGAATGCGAAGTCTTTGATGTATGGGGTATCGATTTTATGGGACCTTTCCCATCATCTTGCGGTAATAAATACATCTTAGTCTGCGTTGATTACGTGTCTAAATGGGTGGAGGCCCAAGCCACTCCTCACAATGATCATAAAACGGTAATGAAATTTCTAAAGAAGAATATTTTCGTGAGGTTTGGATGTCCACGTGCCTTGATCAGTGATGAAGGGACGCATTTCTCGCAACCGACCCTCAGAGAAAGTACTTGAGAAGTATGGTGTCCGGCATAAAATTGGCACACCGTACCATCCTATGACTAGTGGTCAGGTTGAAAGGAGCAACCAGAGCATTAAGAAGATCCTGGAGAAGATCATATAAATCATAGGAAAGACCGAGTCTAAAGTTGGATGATGTCTTGTGGGCATATCGAATCGCCTATAAAACCCCATGGGTACATCACCATATCAAATGGTCTACGGAAACCATGTCATCCGCTCGTCGAGTTAGAGCATAGAGCTTATTGGGCTACAAAGTTTCTGAACTTTGATTCAATCTTGTGGGAAGCATCGACTACAGCAGTTACATGAGCTGGACGAATTCAGACTCCAGGCCTATGAAAGTGCCAGGATTAGTAAGGATAAGATGAAGCTACTCCACGATGCTAAGATTAAGAAAAGAGAATTTCATGTCGGCGAACAAGTTCTTCTATATAATTCCGGGTTACATCTGCTTTCTGAAAGCTAAGGACACGTTGGTCCGGCCCTTTCGAGATTCTCCAAATCATTCCGGAGGCGTTCTAGAACTTCGTGGTTATAGTGGTGAACCGTTTCGAGTCAACGGTCAGAGGTGCAAACACTATATTGGTGAACCTAAAGAGACATCTTTGATTGTTAAATTTCTCGATATTCTCGGATGTGGTGTTACTCAGGTCGAAGAATTTGACGAGTTATCACCCGACTTGTTCTCCGAGGATGACGGTAGTGATCCGTCTGAAGAAGTTCTAGCAGGTAGTGCTGATATGGAAGAGTTAGAGAGGAGCGACAACTTAAACGTCATCGGAGGAGTCGAGAGGAGAAGAACACAACCATGGGAGACTTAAGAAGGTTTGGAGAGCTTTCAAAGATTTCACCCCATGTGTGAGATGTCAAGTTCTGCAGCCACACTCATCACTGCAGCTTAAACGAGGTAGTGGTCGGCGTAAAGGTTAAATGGCCTCGATCCAGTGAGAGCTTACAATGTGTCGAGCTAACGACATTAACCAAAAGCGCCACTAGGGGCAACCTAGATATCGTTCTTTTTAGTTATTTTGTTTTATGCTTTGATAGTGTTAGTATTTAAGTTTAGTTTATTCGGCTTAGCCTTATTAAGTTTTTGTTTTTATCTCGCCGCTTAGTTGTGCTCTCTAGATATGGATTTCGGTGTTCAAATTGAGGAGTTACCTTTCCTGTGAGGATTCCACTCATTATCACCGTAGATGACGGACCGGGAGGAACCATCGCTTTGCACGTAGATTTTGACATTAGTACCCGCGTCAAGACGGTCACTTATGTTCTTATTGTTCCCCGTTGTTCGGGAGGTGGAGACTTTACTACTGAGGAGTTACAGGCAGCTCTAGGACGCCCTTACACCATCCTCAATGATCCGA
Organism: Gentiana macrophylla; assembly: GCA_026214975.1. Taxonomy (NCBI): domain Eukaryota; kingdom Viridiplantae; phylum Streptophyta; class Magnoliopsida; order Gentianales; family Gentianaceae; genus Gentiana; species Gentiana macrophylla. The sequence goes on along the minus strand of JAOBSW010000231.1, from coordinate 2,886 downwards.
TGCTGACAGATTTAGCGCTAGTGCTGCAAGCTGAGCACTTCCGAGGTGTTGATGTAGCTGGTGAGGACTGGGGTTTACAAGATGAGTATGACTTCCCTCCGGCGATTGACATGCTCCGCCGTCTCATTCGAGTGATCGATTGGTCGGACATTTATGATGACTAGCGTTTTAGGATGTTTCGTCGAGCAAACGACGTAAAACAAAAGCGCTGAGTGGGAGGCAACCCACTGTTTTCCATCTGTTTTAAATTTATTTTCTAGTAATTCTATGTACTTCATTTGATTTTTATTTGTATTTTTGAAGTTTTATATAAGTTTAATAAGAAAAAGGCAATTTTGAATGTGATTTGTATGGAAATTTTATGATTTTTGCACTTAAACTGCGTGGACGCCCGTCCAGAACTCTGGACGCCCGTCCGCCTTGACCAATTTTAGGACGAAGTCCCACTAAGCCTCGACGCGCCCGCTCGCTTTATTCCATCCAATCGCTTGTGATTCAAAATCTTGACGAAGCGTTTAATAAATCGGGCGCCCGTCCAGCTTCATTCGCTTCCCGGTGACGCCCGTCCACCGAAGTTGGACGAGCGTCCAACCTCTCGTTTATATATACCTTCATCGAGTGAACCTCACTTTTCGAAATTCAAACCGCAAAACGGTTTCTCCCTCCTTTTGCCCCAAAATCGCTCGATTCTAAACCATTTCGAGCGATTCAAAGTGCTATAGGCCGCCTTGATACCCTCTCTTTGATTTTCATAACCAAATCCCCAACACACGATATTTTTGAGAATCAGACCACTTCAAATCCGACTTTTGAGAGAAAAATCCGATTTTGGGAGCCAATTTGGTGTTGTTTGACTAATCTTCATCTCGATCAAGATCTACTCACCCTACTTGGTAAGTTAGTAACAACTTTTCTGGATTTCATTCATGTTTTTGTGAGTTCGATCTTTGAGTCGGCTCGTTTTCTTGAATGTCACCTTAATTTGTTTTTTTTTTTCTGGTTTTGGTGTTTCTTTCTGCTCTGTTTTGGTGATGTGGTGTTGTGATGGGTGACGAATGGATTGTTTGGTGATGGTTATGGTGGTGGATGTGGTTTGGTTGTTTTGAAATCCCGCTTTGGATGTTAAACGGGTACCTTGTTTTGTTTTGGGATCGTTGTGTTTTACTCTAGGACTGCATAATGGTTCATAAGAAGGCAGTTGTGAAGAGGCATGGTAAGGAAGTGGCCCGGGAGGCGGGGAAAAAGCGTAAAGAGATTGACCCTACCTTAGTTGATCCTAACCAGGGTGTGAGTATTCGTGAGCAACCCCTCAGAGCCACCCAAACTAGGGCAACCTTACGAGATGAGCCAACCTCGAGTCCGAGACGGATGATGATGTGCCTTTAGCACGGATGCCGAGAGTTCAGAGAGGTGAGGTTCGCCTAGGGTCGAGGAAACTGCCGAGGCTACCGGGAAGAGGAGCCAGCTTGTACCTGTGGCAGCCCCTCCTAGAAAGAAGTCTAAAACCGTTGCCCGATGCCATTGCCTCGTCGATTCGTGAACCCTGTGAGCCCATGAAGTTTATACTAAACATTACTTTTCGAAACATGTTGGTTGAGAGGGCTATTTTGGAGGCGAAGGTCGATCCGGGATTCGTTAAGTTGCTTAAGGATAGGAAATGGGAAGCCTTGATGACAATCCCGACTACCCCGTGAATAGCTCCTAGTTCGGGAATTTTACGAAACTGCTCGAAACCGACTTGGGGACAAAGGTAGTCGTGGTTCGAGGGGTGGAAGTTCCCTTTACACGGAGGTGATTAATCGGAAATACAACTTAGCGGCTTTGAGGGTCGGGATTATAAGGAGGAGATTGTGCATAGGCGAGTTTGGGGACAGGATCCTTTGGAGGAGTTGAGATTGAGAGTTTGCCCGGATGTGGCCTGGACGTTGAGACCGGGAGAGACCGGAAGGAGTTGGTTACCACGACTGGACGGAGGATTGGAGGTCCAGTGTCGATTCATTCGAATCGGTTGTTGCCTAAGAACAACTTGACACATTTTCATATAGGTGACTCTGGGCATGTTGTATGCGTTGACATTTGGCTTGAATGTGGATGTGGGACAGGCATTGTATGACGAGATCTCGATCAATCAGAAGGTTTATACGCGGAGCTTGATCGTCCCGCACTTGATCCACAGTTTGTGTCTCGATGCCGGTGTGCCTGAGTTTGGGGCGGATCATAAACCGAAGAACCCTAGGCCTATACAAAGGGAAAAGAGTAAGCCCTCGGGACATTCTGAGCCGGAGGCACCTCAGGAGCCGGGTTCATCTTCGGTCCCGCCTCGAGCGTCTACACTTCCTACCTTATCTCCCGCCGCCGATGCGGTTAAGCATGGCAAATAGTTTCCGGAATGGCTCGGTGATATTCGGGATACACGAAACAACATTTTGACAATTCTTCAAAGCATCTCCGTGAGGGCCGGCAAACCGAGGGATGACAGGATCTTCACTCCGAGCCCGTTGATTATCTTTTATCGATGAGATTGAGCGGGTCATTGCGGATGCTCTACACGACTCGAGTCATCTTCGGATGAGGAGCGGCGACTCGCGGCGGCTAGGGCTACGGCACCACCTTCCTCGACCCTCCTCCGATCCTCCAAATTGATGATTCTCGCGGCACCGAGCCAACCTTGATCTTCTTTTGTCTATTTTCACGTTGGTTGTTTTGTATTTACATTTTTACTTGGTTCGATGTATTTTTGATGTTGCTACTATTTCTCCTTTCGATGGATCATGTAAGCCATAAGGCACCCGTTTTCATTTCGATTTAGTTTATACTTTTGGTTGTATTGGATGCTTTATCTCTTGTTAGTCCTTGAATTTGCTATCTCTTTCATGTTGGTATGAC
>JAOBSW010000353.1:0-83144 GCA_026214975.1 Gentiana macrophylla | reverse complement strand
CTTTACAATAATGTTCAAACTTGCCCGAAACTTGATTGCTTGATATCGTAAAGTGTATTAAACCAGAAAACCCGAGAATGAGGGTAGGATGCTTGAATACCATCTTGATGTCACTCGCTTTTTTTTGGCGTATTCCCGGAGGATTGTTCAAAATCCTATGTGAATGATGTTCCAGATGTTGGTTTGAGCTTCAGGAGTGTTGAGAGCGCCGATCTTTAGGCCGTACAACCCAAAAATTGGAGCTTTTCTAGAAATTTGCACCGAACAAGTAGGCGGTGGACTCGCCGGAGACGCCATGGAAACGGATTTCACGGCGGTGATAACGACCGGAGAAGGCTGATTTTTAATGATTTTCCCGGTAATGGAGCCAGCTGATATTGCGTGAACTATCAGGGTGGCGGTAACGGCCGTGCCGTGTGGATATCTGGCTATTTTGGTGAGATTTCTCCGGTGAGATGGGTGGCGATAGTGGTGGTTGTTATGAAAAATATGAAGTTTCCGGCAGCGGTATGAGTGCGAGCTCGAATTTTACAAATTGGCAGAGCTTGGCCTGCTTGTATTAATTCTTGGATGGATCGTGAGTTACACATAGCACCTATTTATAGGCACCGGACTAAGTATGATTATGCTAATAATGATAAGACATAATAAATTATAATTAAGCATAAACATGATCCCGGGCACTCAAGTGGCGGTTCACCCTGAAGCCGCCGATCCTTTGTATGGGCACATTTAGGGTCTTGTGGCGCCGAGTAGGTAGATTCCCGCATTCGGGAGTTGGGTCCGGTTCACCTGTTAGTTGATGAGGCTATGCGCATCGATGATCTCCGGGTAGTCAAGGTCCGGCCTTGATTCGGAGTAATGTTGAGAGACAGATAGATCCGTTGGCTAGCGGCTTTCATCCGGCCCGGCAACAAGTCTGGATGATGATGGAGCCGGCTTAAAGGCTTATGATGTGACCTCGATCGGATCAAACCCGGTCCGTGAGACCGTATGCGGGTTCCCATATCAAGTGTATAAACTCTTTTAAAACACTGATTTTACACTTTATAAGTTGTATGCAATTGTGTTAAGTGTTGAAGTTTTTAAAAAGGCATAAATTATCAACTCTCTATTCACCCTATATGTTACAAAGATACGAGCCGAAGGGAATGTCGAGTCGCAACCACTCTGGACAACAGATATAAGGACGAAATTTCTAAAAATCATCGACAAGATGAGGACAACAGACTTATATATCAATTCAAAGATAATGTAATGTAAAAACGGTTATAAAAACATCAACAATACACTTTCGCTCTAATCCATTATTTTCAAACACTTGTATCTCTCAATCTACAACTCCAAATTGAAAAAAAAAAAAAACCATTTTTTTTTGTTTTTTTCATATATTTTGAGACCACATCCCCATGTGAATGGCCGGTTGAAGATGGAAAACAGGTCTACTCGCCTACGGCGTCAACCATCTAGGGTTGCTAAGGTGGAGGAAATCTAGTGGAAATCGGCTGAAGTAAATAAGTATGTGTATTACCCGTATGGTCACTGAAGAAATTGGGTAATATATCCACTGGTTTTTGTTCTGAAATCTAATTCCTATCAACTTTATTCTTTTAATGTTGATTGATACCGCTAGTAGTTTGTGCATAAAATTAAAAAAAAAACAAGAAAGAGCTAAGGAGGTTGCTCCACAATTGGCCACGTGACAACCTTCTGAGCTGACACGTGGTAATTTATTATTATTATTATTATTATTAATTTATTTTTTAACAACATATTTTTTTTGGTTTTTTTTCCTACGGTAAAAACCGAAATTTCAGTTAGCGTTATACAGAAACTGAATTTTTTTGTTCGCTTCTCCGTTACATAAACCGAACCAAAGTATATATTTCAATACGGTTCATTTTTAGCACCCTTATTGGTGACACGTGTCCTCTCTTTTTTTCTTTGTGGTTTTTTTTTTATCAAACGTGTACCGTTAGTAGTTTGTGCATAAAAGGAAAAAAAAAAAAAGGAAAGATGTGTTATTTGAAGTTCTACTGTAGTGTCACGATGGAAGATGCGCCAAGTTTAGCTATAAAATACATCTTATATCTTATATCTTATATCTTATCTTATCTTATATATCTATAAGAAGAAGCTAAGGAGGTGAGCCCTCAAGAGACCACGTGGCACCCACCTTAGCCGACACGTGTATAGTTTTATTATTTTTTTATCAAACTCAGTACTAGTTAGTAGTTTGTGCAAAAAAGGAAGAAAAAAAACCGACGGATTTGAAGTTCTACTGTGTAGTGTACGATGGAAGATGAGCCAAGTTTAGCTATAAAATACATCAACACGTGTACTTTTTTTTTATCAAACGTGTACAGGCTGAAGAGAATGCTGAGTGCAGTCACTCTACTGACATTATAAGGACATCAGCCTTCTGAACTACTGACAAGATGAGGACAAGAAATTGCGATCAATTCAGATGATGTAATGTAGAAAACGGTTATTCAGCTTGTAGTATGTAAATCGCTTATAACTAACTTGTAACTGATTCATGAGGTGTACGAAGTTATAAATACCCAATGATCAGCTACATTGTAAACTCGACTTGTAACTTTTACTTCATCAATAATAATTCCGCATTTTATTTTTTGTTTGTAATTCCACAAACTTCATCATGGTAGCATAGAAAAATTTGAGAATTTCAATGCTTTCCTGCGTTTTCTCTCCAATCTTTGAAGAATCTCTAGAGTGTTCTTCATTTTTCCGAGATTTCGGCTTCTTGAGAGTAAATCAGATCATTTTTCCTATTTCTTGATCAGTTCTTGATCACTTTTTCACTTTCATTATTGATTTGTGATCAATTCTGGAGTTCTTGATAGCCATGGCAGCTAAGAAACAAGAAATAAGTCCCTCCAATCCATTCCATGTTCATCCTAATGAGAATCCTTCTTTGGATTTTGTTCAGCCATTGATGAATGGCAACAACTACAATCCATGGAAAATGTCTATGGAGATGGTGTTAATTACCAAAAATAAAATTGGCTTCGTAGATGGAACAATCAAAAGGCAGAAGTAGATTAAACAGACTTCCATGCATGGAGACAGTGTGATACAATGGTTAGATCATGGATCTTAAATTCTGTTGAAAACACCATTACACAAAGTTTGATGTATTTCAAGAATGCACATGCGATTTGGAAGAATCTTGCAAAGAAGATTTTCAAACGTTGATGCCTTATACGACTTTCATATCATCTTGAAGAAATGCATCCATTGAAGCATGTCACAGATTATGTCAATCAATATTTCACAAAGTTAATGATTCTTTGGGAAGAAATCAAGCCCATCAGTCTATAACAATAACTGCTCTTGTGATCCTCAATATCACTGCAATGCAATTAGCAATTTGATGAATCATATGGAGGTTGAACATGTCATGAAATTTCTTAAAGGTTTGAGGGATGAATTTGAGCCAATGGTTTCACAGCAATGCCGATGGTGCCCTTTCCGTAAATTCATGATGCCTTTTGCAATGACAATCAAGTTTGAAAGATAGAAGTTGTAGGTGGAAAACAAGGCCAAGAATCAAGATTCCATGGTTCTCTTGTCACAAAAGAATGGACAGGGACAAAATGCATTGTCGTGAGACCTAACTCTGCTTTGCAAATCCTGCACCTAAAAATCTCAAGAAGATGCAATGTAGTTTTTATGGATTCATTGGTCATACTCAAGAGACTTTCTACAAGAAGCATGGCTTTCCTCCTGGTTTCAAGTCAAAAGGAGCCAATATGGTAGAAGAGAAACAATCTGCAGAAGAAGATCAGGCACCAAGTAAGTCTGTTGGACCGGGGTTTCCCAATCTTACTGCATAGCAACTTGACAAGTTGATGGCTCTGTTTGAATGATCCTTCTGGATATGCAGTTTCTTTGTTGGTCAACTTCGCCGATATTGTCACACACTACTCAACTGCCACATGAACAGATGATCCAAATTTAGTAAGATCAATACAATGGATCTTGGACTCTGGTGCCACAGATCACATTGTAGGATCATTAATCTATTCAGCAATCCTAAACCTTCATCTGGTATAAAAATGGGACTGTCTAATGGAAATAATGTCTCTGTCACTCATATAGGACAAGTAAGGGTGAACCATCAATTGGTCCTACATTATGTGTTTTGCATCCCTGGTTTTAAATATAACCTTTTCTCCTTACCCTCTTTTATTAATCATACAAAAGGTGCAAATTGCTCTTTCTGCTAACAAGTGTGTTTTGCAGGACAAAAACAAGAAACTGATTGGTTCAGCTGAGTTACACAGAGGACTTTATGTCATGGATCACCCAATAAGACTTTCTGTTACCAATGCTATAGAAAATCACACCTTATGTGATAGATTAGATGATACACTTTTATGGCACTACAGACTTGGGCACTTGCCAGATAAAAGACTGCAAGTCAGTAGATCACAGTCTGCTGATGTCAAGTTTTGTAACCATGATCTTTGTTATGCCTGCCATGTGGCTAAACTGAAGAAAAATCCTTTTTCTTTAAGTACTACTCATCAGAATACTGTTTTTGACCTTGTTCATATGGATATTTGGGGTCCTCGGACAACATACTATAAATGGACAACAATATTTTCTTCTTGTTGTAGATGATTTCACTAGATTTACTTGGGTTTTCTTATGAGGCATAAATTTGAAGCCTCCGACCTTGTTAAATCTTTTGTCAAATTTTTTTCTATTCAGGCACAAGATTATTAAAGTAATCGATCTCGATAATAGTGCGTGCATTTCAACTCACCGACTTTTATTCTCAGCAGGTATCATACATCGTACATCCTGTGTAAGTACACCTTAGCAAAATGGTATTGTTGAAAGGAAAGATCAAAGATCTCCACTGAATGTTGCAAAGAGGTTTGAGGTTCCAAAGTAATCTACCCATTGAATATTGGAGTTTCTATCTTTTACATGCTGTAAAGTTAATTAATGCTACACCTACACCACTGCTGAAGGAAAGCACTCCACATAAAGTGTTTTATGGAATTAAACCAAACTATTCTGTGTTTAAAGTTTTTGGTTGCTTAGTTTTTTCTTGTACACTTCAGCAGTATAGGACAAAATTTGACTCAAGATGTAGGACTTATGTCTATCTTTGGAATTCAAATACATCTAAGGGTGTTATTCTCTTAGACATTACCAACAAAGATATCTTTGTTGCTAGAAATACTCAATTTCATGAGACTTACTTTCCTTTATTTCAACAGGTGTTAGGCAAGGCTAGATATCTTGCTGACATGCCCGTTCCATTACCAGTAATGGACACTTTTGATGATCTGTTGAATGAATCAGTAGACCAGCAAAACATAGGGTTAGCTACCGCTGAGGCATCTATTGAAGAGCATGCACCAGTAAATCAGGCACCTGAACCACACGACTAAGAAGATCCACCAGAACAAGAAAATCACCAGCCTTTTATCAAGGGGGTGCTCACAATGTTCAGCAAACTCCACATCTGCTGAGTGAAGTCATGAGTCTGGACAATCTCTCAACAGACTATGCCATATTCATTAATGCCATTGATGTTGTTAAAGAGCCTAAGACTTATAATCAAGCCATCAAGCATGATGAATGGAAGCAAACAATGCAACAAGAAATAGAAGCTCTACAAAAGCTCATACATGGGAAATAGTTGATCTGACCCCAGGCAAGAAACTCATTCGGTGCAAATGAGTGTACAGAATCCAACACAACCATGATGGTTCAGTAGAAAGATACAAAGCTAGACTAGTAGCAAAAGGCTACACTCAAACATATAGGATTGATTATCAAGAAACATTTTCCTCGTTATCAAAATCACAACAAGAGAACATTACGCGGCAAAGCAAATATCCAACAATTGGCATCTACATCAAGTGGATGTCAACTCTACCTTCTCGCATGGATATTTACATGAAGAAATATATATGCAGTTACCCCCAGGTTGTGCAAAGAACCAAACCAAATCAAGTTTGCAGACTTATCGATGTGTGATTTTCAATATAATCACTAAATGCTACCATAAGCGTTTATCGGCTTATCGAGTAGTACTTAGGATGTCGATCCCACAGGACTTGTAGTCAATCACCAAAAAATTCTGATTTTTATTAGCTAGACAAATCAAATTTTTGGAGGTTTTTATCTAAAAATCCTAAAATTAAAGAAAATAAAGATAATCTAATTAATAGCCAAGAACTTCAAGATTTAGGTAATAGGATTCAAGGTTTAGAGGCATTTCTTGGATTTGGATCCACCACGGCGTTGTTTACGTAGAATTTCAACAATCTTTCTATCAATATGAATCTTCCATTTATGAAGACCAATTATCAAATATTACACGTAAACATTCTTTCGAATCATTATCGTGATTGTACCTAGTTTTATCCAACATTAAGTTTCCTACAATGATGAATAACATTAGGTCCATTGAATTACCATAATTAAAGGGCCACTTTAGGTTTAACCTAATTTTCATTCAAGAAATCCCTAAAGATTTGATCTTGGTTTCTAGGTTATCGATTAATTAATACTTTTCTCGTCATCAATTAATCGAATGGAGTTTCTCATGCAATCCTATAGTCATTCACTTCTTCGAGATATTATTTCTGGAAAATTACATGAATAAGCATACAAGATCAAATTCATAAACATGACAAAAATCCTATCAATGAAAAGATTGTATCTTTAATACTATATAATCATCGCTGGCTTTTCCTAATCCAAGAAACCAATATTTACTCTCGTAACATATCAAGATTCCAAGATTCAACCATATAATTCATACTTTGACAAGAAAAATAAATAAATAGAATAATGGAGAAAGGAGATAGAAAGAAACCGTCAAAGTATTGCATAAATAATCAAACCTCGAAAAAGCCTCGTTCTTGAATTTCTTGAACCTAAAAATCCTTGTTCTTGGGGATGGGAGATGATGATGATGATGAAGAGGGAAAATTTCGACTAAAATCTGATGAAAATGCGTGAATGATGAATTGTACGACTTAAAAGAATTAAAAGGGATAATTACATCATATAATAAGTTTCCATAATTAATTTAATCAAGAAAATCTTTCAAAATCAATTATCTATCAATCTTGGACTCTTCTAGTGTGTGGGCTTCTCTTTTGCATTGCAACACACGCCAATTTGAAGGAAAATACGTTGGTAAAAGTTTCCACCAATCAGAACATTTCGTTGGCTAGGATCAGATTTCTGGAAACTGTCACACCCTGGGTGTGACAGAGGCTGATTTTTGAATTCTTCCACTTTAGCTCCGCTTTTTGGGCATTTTTCTTCTAATCTCGAATCATCCTGCAATAATTCAATCATCCGCAGATAATCTAGCCCAAAAGGATAAAAACATCGCAAAATAGCAACACACGACACCAAATTGAGTCCAAAACATCTAGAATTATTCAACTTTTTAGGAACTTATCACTCCCCAAGCTTAAGACTTTGCTTGTCCCTAAGCAAACAAAAAGACTCAAGGCAGACGGACTAAGAAGATCACACATGACATAGAAATAGATGAAGATGCACAACACACGAGCATCAATAAAGTTCATCGCGGCATTCAAATCACAAAATATGGACTAACTAATCCTTTTTATCATATCATGAGCAAAAGTGAACAAAAATTTCAATGGGAAACAACATAGACCAAGAAGATAGACCCTCACGGGATAAATCACTCAACGCTCAATATTTGTGAGGTGACTAAACTCTCAAGCTCATTCCATTGAAAATGTCCTACTATATGCTTGTATATCGTCTCATATCAATCACCAAGGCAATTTGCAACACATAAATCATAAGGTCATTGGGAAAAAGGATGGTAAGTGAGAATAACCCAAGTAGGAAAAAAAATGGTGATAGGTGTAGGAAAAGGTATAAGAGAAGGAAAAAAACCATTAGAACTAGCGAAACACATGACTAACAAACATCAACGTCATACAAGTGCAAGGGGGTCCAACGCTTTATTTCCAAACCAAAGAAAATACAAAGGATAATTTCTCTACTTTGGGAGAATAATTATACAACTCCCTCTTTATTACTAAGCAATAGAAAATAAGATTTAGGAGATTTTTTTAGATTACCTCCTTTATTGATTTTTTTAATTTTTTTTATTCTTTTTTTTTCATTCTTTTTTTTTGAAACTAAGAAACAAACAAATAGTACCAATATGGATTTCCCCCAAGCTTGATCATTACATACTGATGTACCCGGATCGGAATGAGGCCCTGTTCATCTAAATTGGACCTATTACCTTGGCCCATCAGCATAGATATTGGGCCTCTATCTCCTTTGGCCGCTGCTACAAACCATCTCCTACCCGCTAGCTACAAGCCGGGTCCTATCCGCCAACAGTAAGCCAGATCTGGTCCGCCAGTCGTAAGTCGGACCCATCCTCTCCATGTGATTTCTATCCATATAGTCAAGCTGATTTCAAGACAAGGCACAATTGAGTCCGCTGATCGCTGCTCGCTGCTCGCCATACTTATCGATCCAGCTGGCCAAACCAGCTGGCCACTCCCGACAGCTGGCTAGGACACTTGTATTACATGCATACTTAACTTAGCCATGTACTATTAATTGTCTTATTAGTGAACAGTAAACCGACTTAGTTTTTGCCTATAAATATGGGATCACAATGTAATAGAAAGCTAATCTCTAATCTATAATCTAATACAAGCAGATACACTCTGCCAATTTGCCGACACGTTCAATTGTTAAACACTTATCCGCCACCTTAATTCTTGTTCACCACCGCGCCCTCGCCGGAGAAATCACACCTATCAGCCTCATATCCTCAAGATAAACACTGTTACCGCAAATCTGGTGTTCATCGCAACACATCAGTTGGCTCCGTTACCGGGAACATCATCATCATTCAGCTTTTGGAGGTCACCTGCTCCACCATAAAGACGATTTCACGGTGTCTCAGGCGAGGTTATCATCATCTTCAGTCTGTCGGTCACTAAAGATTTGAACTTTTAGGATAATACAGCCCAGAAACCGCTGCTCTCCTCATCTTAGCAACCTACACGGAAAAGATCATCAACTTCATTGCAAACTCACACTTGAGTCCATCTTTAAACAACCAGGTTGGTTTATACACCCTTTTGTCGGTTTCAGATCTTCAAGTAATAAGAAAGTTTGGTCATTTAGCCGCAAACCACCTGGAAAAACACAACATCTTCTCACCTTAATATTTTGAACCAGAAATACTTAAAATCCATAGCCAAAACATCTCCAGAAAAATACCCACAAAAATCATAAGTCATGGCTGGCGGGAAAAACTTGAACCCAGCAACACCGACTAAACCAGTCAATCAAGGCCCGCCATGTGGAGCGAGCATGCTGCGTGGAGAGGCTAGCAGAAGGGTTATGTCTGATGGGGCAGATGCCAACCCTGCCCTCACGACCGACATGCGAGCATATATCCGGGAAAGAACTAGAGCTCGCGAAATACACGAAGAAGCGATCAGAAAAAATAAAGGAAAGGGGATCGCAGGGACATCTAACCCAAATAACGAACAAGAGGCTGTTTCAGCAGGGGGAGCGTCCCCACAAAAAGATTCATATAAGATAGCCCTACAAGCACACATGGAATATGTAGAGGAAATGCGGGTAGGAAATGCACTGCTAATTGCTGAAGGACTACCACCCCAACCTATCCGCAAAATTCAACCATCCTCAACCCGCACGAACAGAGCTACGACCCACCTTCATTCCTCCAAAAAGCAGTTCAACCCAAATGGTCGAAATGGAAGGAAGCAGCCATGCAACCTCCCACCCAAGAGGAGATAGAAAGTCAGCACTTGGTCGGCTGGGGCCCATGGTCGACGATCATCGCGTGCAGCCCTGGGACGACTCAGAATCTCGTCAGTCCATACTCGCACGAGAGGACATGTGGACTCGCAAGATATAGGAGGACATATTACATTCCCGCCTATTCCCCCGAATCAAGAGGAAATGGGCATAATGAAAAAGCAGATAGAGGAGCTGCAAAAAAGCACGAAGGGTGTTAAAGTGGTTCCGACATGGGGAACAAGTGTGCTTCATCCCAGTATACTGAAAGCGGCGCCAAGGGGGGGAACTCACTACCCCAATTTCATTAACTACCATGGAGCTACAGATCCTCTGGATTGGTTATCCAATTTTCAGAGCAGAATCAGTTTGTGTACCTCTAGCGACGAGGCCTGGTGTATAGCATTTGTGGGGTCGATGCAAGACAGGGCAGCATCATGGATCCGCAGTCTTCCTCCTGGTTCGATTTTATCATGGGATGATTTGATCAACAAGTTTATAGCAGAGTTCAAGTCAGTGGGAGGACCTAAAAAGACACACATCGACCTGCATGAGGTCCGACAAGCGACAACGAAGGTACTCGCAGTTACTATGAACGATTTTACAAAGTGTATGAGCTAACGAGGGGTTTAGCGGACAACGTCGTCATGAGCAGTTTTGAAACGGGGTTGAAACCAGGGTACTTGAAATCTTATTTCGCTCTATCCCCACCAGCGAACTTGCAAGAAATGTTGAGTTCAACGAGAAAGTACATTGCCACAACGGGAAACGAAGGAACGTCTTCGTCCAATAAAGGCAAACAGAGGACTGAGCGTAGTCCGCCTAGAGATACCCGCAGGAATACTGATCGGGAAATCAAAAAGCCCGAGAGATTTAAGGAAGAACATTTCACGCCGCTCAGAATTTCCTATACTCAGATGTTGAATGAAATAAGAGATGAAATACCTGAGCCCTACCCGATGGTTCCTGACACACGTCGCGATGCATCCAAATATTGCGGCTATCACAGGGATAAGGGTCATACGACTGATGAATGTATTCAGTTCAAACAAGCAATAGAAAAGTTACTCGCTCGCGGACATCATGATCACCTTAAACTAGATGCCGGTGGTCCAGACAGGAGGAATCAGCAAGCTCGCCAATTCGACAGGAACATCAGGATGATAACCGAGCCTCCACCCAGTAACAATCAGATCAAGAGCCGCATCGGCTCCATTAACAAACATGTGGAGAAGCCTGTAATTTTGCGGGGGAACGAGCAACCTCTCGCTTTTACTCGAAGTGAGCTAGTAACTTCAATCAATACAGAGGATATGTGTCTGTGCATTTCGGTGGTCATCAATCGGGCCTGTGTCAATAGGGTGATGGTCGACACAGGGGCATGCCGCGACATTTTGTACTACAACTGCTTCAAAAAGCTGGGGTTTGGCGACTCCAGTTTGAGGCCACATAATGGCACCCTTGAGGGCTTCACCAATCACAAAATACAAGTCAAAGGGGCCATCGACTTAGATGTACAGATGGGAGATTATGCGCCTTTTCACACTGAAAAGGTGATGTTTCTAGTGGTCGATCTTCAGTCCAATTATAACATGATAATTGGGACACCAGCCTTGAAGCAATTTCAGATGGTAACTTCCATTCCACACCAGCGGGCAAAGTTTTATGTTGGGGATAGGATCGGAACGTCGATCAGCGAGCCTGCAGCTGTCCTGACATATATACATGAAATGAGAACATGGAATAAAAGAGCACGAGTCGAACAGCCACCAAACATGGAAAACATCGACATGATCAGGGTCGCTGTCGAGTCTGGGCCAATTAAAGTTGAATGTGAGACATTGCAAGTTAGAGATGAACCTGATTTTACAGCGGAGGATGAGTTAGTCGAGGTAATCGTCAATGATGAATACCCCGAGCAGAAAGTCAAGATAGGTGCAAGGCTGAGTCTGGGCGAAAGGGAAGGATTGACAAAATTACTCAAAGAAAATATGAGTGCCTTTGCTTGGGAAGTCACAGACATACGAGGGGTCGAGGCAGACGTCGCCCTCCATCATCTTAACATTGACTCTACCTTTAAGCCGATACAACAGTGAGCGCGTCAGTTCTCAACCGATAAAGAAGCGGCGGTGAAAGTAGAAGTCGGAAAACTCCTACAAGCAGGGATTATAAAAGAGCTTGCCTATCCTACTTGGCTGGAAAATGTTGTTATGGTTAAAAAGCACAATGGCAAGTGGAGAATGTGCATCGACTTCACATACATTAACAAAGCTTGTCCGAAAGATCCTTATCAGCTTCCGCGAATTGATCGGTTAGTAGATTCCATTTCTGGTTTTGAAGTTTTAAGTTTTTTGGATGCATATTCTGGATATCATCAAGTGCGGATGGCTGAGTCCGACAAAGAGAAAACGGCTTTCAGAGCCGCCGGAGGTTTTTATTATTATGAAATGATGCCATTTGGGCTGAAGAATGCAGGTTCCACTTATCAGCGAATGGTCAACAAGGTCTTGATTCACAAATAGCGTAATATGGAAGCTTACATCGATTTATATGGTTGTCAAATCCAGCGGGACGGTCACTCCGCTGACCTCCAAGAAACTTTCAACAATGTTCGAAAGCACTCAATGAAGCTCAATCCGGCCAAATGTACTTTTGGTGTCCAGGCAGGCAAATTTCTTGGGTTTATGGTTAGTCGTCGTGGCATCGAGGCTAACCCGGAAAAAATTCAAGCTTTGATCGACATGCAAGGGCCTACGACTATCAAGGAGGTTCAGAGGCTCAATGGCCGCATCATTGCACTAGGTCGCTTCATATCAAAATCAGTGGAGAAATGTCTTCCCTTCTTCAAAATTCTCAAAGGTGAAAAAACTTTTTCATGGAGCGCAGAGTGTTCGCAGGCGTTCCAAGCTCTAAAGGAATATCTAGGGAAGCCACCTCTTTTGGTTAGCCCTGTAGAGGGAGATACTTTGTTTTTGTACTTGGCGGCTTCGGACCGGGCTATTGCCGCCGTTCTTGTCAAGGAGGCCGGAACCCTCCAAAATCCCGTCTATTATGTAAGCAAGGCTCTCAGTCCGGTGGAGAGTCGCTATTTTAATATTGAAAAATTAGCCTACTCACTTGTCATTGCTGCCCGCAAACTCAGGGCTTACTTTACTTCACACACAATAGTTGTCTTAAAGGATAGTCCAATGCGCCAGATACTGCATAAACCAGATCTTTCAGGTCGACTCCTCAGATGGGCTATCGAAATTGCTGAGTTCGACATACAATATCAACCTAGAAAAACTATCAAGGGTCAAACACTACCGGATTTTATTGTGGAGACAAGTTTCACCTCGCCACAACCCAGTTCGCCTTTATCACAAGAGCCCGCTGCGGCCAGGAGTAAACCCGATCAGTGTTGGCAATTATATGTCGACGGAGCATCCAATCGAAATGGTTGTGGGGCCGGAGTAATTCTGATGGAGCCCGGAACAACGGAGGAAATCGAAAAAGCCTTGAGATTCGAGTTCCCGGCTACGAACAATCAAGCCGAGTACGAAGCGGTTATAGCTGGGCTCAAACTAGCCAAGGATTTAAACGTGGAAAATGTTGAAGTCTATTGTGATTCCCAACTCATCGTCAACCAAATCTCAGGGGACTATGACATGCACTGTGGTATTCTCGAGAAGTATGGAGAGATTGTTCGACGATTAAAAGCTGGCTTCAACTATTGCAAGTTCATCAGAATTCGGAGAGAAGACAATGAGCGAGCAGACTATCTCTCTAAGCTATCACTCAAAGAAGAGCTTGCAGACCCTTCGATAATGATAGAGTATCTTGTTGTACCCGCTATAGAGGAAACACAAATCATGGAAATCGACACACCAACGCCGACTATATGTTGGATCGATGAGGTCCAGGCTTACATAGAAACAGGCAACTTACCCAATGGGGCGGATAAATCTCGCGCACTTAAGAAAAGAGCGGCCAGGTATATTACAAACAACGGAATACTCTACCGGAGGTCCGCGAAAAAAACCTCTATTACGATGTGTTCGAGAGGAAGAAAGCAAGACAATACTTATCGAGCTTCACCAAGGGGTGTGCAGGGGCCATCCCGCTAGCCGCTCCTTAGCCCAGAAGGTTATAACCGCATGGTATTATCGGCGACAATCTTTAAAGACTCGAGAGAAGCAAGTCGAGAAATGTCCGAATGTCAAAACATGCAGACATCCCCGGATACCATCTCATCGAGCGAGCATCGTAGTCGCACCTTGGCCTTCGACATGTGGGGACTCGATCTCATCGGACCATTCCACCAGGAAGAGGCGGGTGCAAGGTTATCATAGTGGCTGTGGATTACTTTACAAAGTGGATCGAAGCAAAACCTATGGTCAAGATAACCGCAAAGGCTGTGGGTTACTTCTTACACGATCAGATTTTTTCACGTTTCGGCGTCCCACGGTCAGTGGTATCAGATCACGGCCCATAATTTAGGAAATATTTTTCAAATCTTTGTCAGGAATTCAAAGTTAAAAACTGGCAGTCGTCCGTGGCTTATCCCCAAGGGAACGTCCAAGCTGAGGCCGGTAACAAACAAATAATCAAGATGCTAAAAAAACGTGGATGACAAGGTAAAAGCAGGAGGATGGGTTGACGAGTTACCCGATATACTTTGGGCACTCCGCACCACAATCAAAACACCCACAGGAGAAACACCTTTTGCTCTTACTTATGGATCAGAGGCCATGACTCCCGTCGAAATGGCTCTACCCAACATCAGGGTCTCACTATACGACCCAGCGGACAATCTATTGAACAGACAGATCGACTTGGATCTAGTGGAGGAAAAAAAAACTAGCGATGTACCATCGACTCGCGAACTACAAACAACTCGCTAAACAGCAACACGACAAGCGAATCCGCGACCATTCATTTAAGGTCGGAGATTTTGTTCTTCGAAATAGAAAGGCCAATGGTATGGAGCCGGATAAGGGAAAGCTAACAGCAAATTGGGAAGGCCCTTATCAAGTCGCAAGAGAGATCAAGAAAGGAACTTATATACTCAGAAATCATCAAGGCTACGAACTCAATAGACCATGGCACGCGGACAACCTCAAAAGGTACTACATGTAATAAATCGGCTAGGGTTATGGCTATCTTCTCGTTTACGACGTTAGTGGTTAGGCTTTCTTGTTTGCTTGCAATCTTCGCTCATCTAGCGGGATGAGTCGAAATTAATAAAGCCCGATTTTACATTTTCTTTTTGTGCAAATTATTATGAGTATACGCGGGTAGAAAAGGAATAGTGCCCGAATTTTTTTAGCAAAACCTTCGGCCAGACTTCAGACTTTGTTAAAAATGGGGGCAATATTTGGAAAATTTAAAGCGGTCACGAGTTTTTAGCAAACAAATTATTTCAGATAAGATTCAAGGGGGGCATATCTCGAAGACGAGTCCGCTTAAGATCGGCTAGGAATCTTATCTAAAACAAGGGGGCCGGATGATATTATAATCGGACTCAATTTAGACAATAAATTCGAGCAAAAATAAGCATACGTCAAGCGGACAGAAAACAAACTTGAGAATTATTATTACAAAGATAAATGTGCGGATAAAATTGCGGAAAGGAAAAGAGTTATACATATGCGAATTCAAATTAATGTTTGACAAAATCAGAAGCACAAAAAACTAAGAAACCTCAGGCCGCATTTTTTCATTATGGACATTCTCCTCGCGGAGAGAATGGTGCGAGATCTCGATCGACATTAATCTCGATACGTGAGGCTCTGCGGTCTCTCCACCTATCTCGCTCATCGTCGCTTCCGCCCTCCCCACTTGCTCACCTTCTTCGGTAGCCGCAGCTTTCGCCTCGGTAGCACGGGGCACACGTTCCCTCAGGTTCGCCTCATCCACAGCGGGAACCACCCAATCCGGATCATACATGGGGACGTAGCGTTCAAGCTCAATATCGGAAAAGGGTATGCGCGGGTGAAAATCTTTTAGATGATCGGAGAAGGGATGAGTAAGAATCCATTCTTCCAAGATATCAAGGTCAGGAGTGTCGCCTTCATGGGCCAAGACGCACCTTGCGATGTGATAGAACCCTTGGTCGTATCCTATCATAAAGTTTTCGTCAGCAGCGGCTTTGCTCGTGGCCTCAATCTGGCCTTGGACACTTGAGCTCAGATCCTCCAACTGTTTTCGCAGATCCGCGCACACTGCTTGCTCGGCTTCCCAATGAGCTTGAGCCTCGGTAACTTTCTGCTTCATCTCCTTCATAGTTTGATCAACGGACCTACCCTGCTCCACAAGTTCAGAGTTAACCTTGTTGGCCTCAGCGAGCTGCGATCTTAACTTCTCATTTTCCGCCTCAGCTGCGCTCAGGCTACCACGAAGCCCAGCCGACACTTCATTTGCGGCGTCAAGAGCTTTCTTAGTATCCGACAGCTCTTTCCCGACGTTGGCGCTCTCAGATATAGTGTTTTTATAATCATTGACGAACTGCGCCAAGCCGGTGCCAACCTAGAGGAAGAAAAACAACAGCGTGGTCAATATTGACTTAAGTGAAAATGGCAATAAAAAGAACAAAAAGACAAAGGCAAGAAAGATGTTTACCATGCTCACCGTGGCGCCATATAAACCCCACAAAGCGTCGATACTCCCGAGGAAGGCACGGCGGGGATCAGTTTGGTCCGCCATCACAACTCTGTCCGCAATACCGCGACCTATCTCCAGCTGGATATCATTAGGGAGACCCCATCTAAAATGCCTCAGTGGGGGCACGTCAGCGATACCCCTTGAGATTGTCCGTGCCTTGGGCAGGTCGAGAGGCTGTTGACGCATGAACTCTTTGTTCAACCATGCGGCGGGACACCCTCTAGGCCCAGCAGGGACTCCAGCAAAGGGCACCACTATCTTTGTGCCCGCCGAAACTGTCTCACCGGCCACAGATTTGCCTTTATCAGATGGTTTGGCTCTGTCAGCAGCCTCTTTCCTCGAAGGGTCATCAGTTCTGGACTTTTTAGTGGGAGGGACATCCTGCTCGCCGCTGCCATCTCCCGCGGGCTCAATCTCCTCAACAACGGCTCTCTTTTTCTTATCACCACCAAATAGCTTCGCTTCAGTGAGTAGTCTGCTTCGTGGTTCTCGCTGCGCCGTGGCTTTATCCCCTGCTGGCGGTTGGGTTGATTTCACAACCTTAGCTCCAGAGGCTCCGGCCGCCCCCGCCGTTAGGTCAACCATTGGGAGTGGGGTCTTGATCCCCTTTAGCTCAGCGGCTCTCTTTACTTCGCCAGTAGTCTTCCTCCTGGTCAGCTGGCTGGGTTGAGCTAACTTATCCATGGTACCTGTGGAGAATGAGGTTTATTAGCGACCAGAAAAATAACATGAAAGGAAACAAACTATAAAAAATAAAAAGTCTCAAAGCACAAGTGAAAATCCTACTCGGGGCTCGCATAGAGGGGTCGCCGCCACAAATGACGCATTTAGAGGGCATGCGCTTGCCATGGTGACACTCCCCATACCAGTCTGGGTCAGTCAGAAATGGGTCCACTACCACTAAGGGTTCGCCAACGCCGGCTTCAGAAAGTCCGGCCTGTCTGAGATAGGGCTGGCCGACATCTAGTAGCAACCTCCAATTAAATGCTCGGGTTTGAGGTTCACCATTGCGGGTATAACCTAGGTCATCTTTCAATTCGGATATAAATTCATCATCATCAAATTGGGTTTTTATTGCGGCCAGATGCTCTGTCTTAACCGAATTCACCGGCAGCTTCTCAAACGGCCATCCTATTCGGGACTCACCTTTCATACATCTCTTGTCCCAGTCCGCCACTTTGTCGGGAAGATCGAATAAAATCCGGGGCTTACCACTGCTCGAAGACCGACTTCACGGCTGGATTTGGCCAGCACCGCCTTTCTGAGAGAAACCATAAAAATACAACAGGGCCGCCATTGACGGTTCGCGTCCAATCAACCTGCTGATTATGATGAAGGACATAACCACGCGGACCACTCCCAGACTAAGGTCGCAGGGCATCACCTTCAGCTCCTCCATAAACCTAACAAAGAATGGGTCAAAGGGAGGTCTGAGTCCGGCTGCAAAGTGATCATAATGCAACCAGAGGTAATCTTGTTGCTCCCGACCACAAACCCACGACACATTGGTCGCGCCCATACTAGCAAAGCGATAATCCGCAGAGACATCATACGCCCCCAACGCCAAGGTATAATCTTCCCGATCTCTGAACTCCCTCCATCGAGTTATAAGGTCACTATCTGCTCGCTTCTGTTCTGCGAGCTCCCTTTCAACAGCAGCGGATCTCTTCTTAGGCGCCCTCTTATTCTTTGCGGGCTCGTCAGAAGCGGCTTTCCTCTTAGAAACAACAGCCTTTTGAGACTTTTTTGATCTCTCCAACGGCTCGACGACTTCCACGGCTTCCTTGACCTGTTTACTACGCTTAGCGACTCCAGAGGTGATCACTTTTTCCATCCTCTCAAGAAGGCCGCTCAGTACTATATTGTCGTCATCTTCGACCTCGGCCCCAGTAGCGCCTTCACCAATTACTGAGACCTCTGGGTCAGATTCTACATTAATGGGTTCTGGATTTGGATTTTCTTCCTCTCTTCTTCAACGTCGCTTGAGCTAGCGTCACCCATGCTCGCCTCCTCTGAGCCATAGCCCGCAGCGGCCCTAACCTTCTCGTCGGATTCAGTATGCTCTGACGACATTCTGGAAAAGAAAAAGGGCAAGGTGGACCAGTTAATCACTCGGACATGGAAATCAGGCCGAGGTGAGAGCAATCACACCCCGACACCTCGCCCTTCCATCTTCCTAAGCAAACATCTACCTAGAAATAAAACCCCTAATTTTACCAGAAAACCCCTTAATTTTACCAGAAAAATCCCTAAATTCACCCAAAAAAACCCTAAAAAGCATACATTCAAAACGCAAACACGGATACTCATATAGTGGCAAGCACTAAACGATCAGAGCACATGCATACAGGGGTATATCTGGGTAGGCAAAAAGAGCCATAAAATCGCAGAAACACAAAAACGGATTCGGCTCATGGCATTCATCATAGGAAAATAAAGTAAATTGCAGAGGTGGATTATCAACGTTATGATTTCTAACAAGGAAAAACAGATGAAATCATAATCGAATCGAGAAATAATAAGGGAGTATATAAATTCGTACCTGATTGATAAAAAGAGAGGAAAAGCGTTGATCTTGGACTGAAATAGCGCTTGCCGGAAACCTGCTTGCAATCGACGGATCTTCTCTTCTTCAGTTGCTGGAAAAACTATCAGAGGTATGAAAGGGGTAAAGTGTAAGAGTTGGGGGGGATACCGCTATTTATAGAGGGAAATTTGAGGGGGAACGACGTTTGGGAGTTCAAAATTTGAATGTAATGATGACTGGAACGGTTACCGATTTTTCTCCGCCAATCAGAGCAAGGGACGGTTCAGTTCCAACCGACGTGTCAGTGCACGTGACTGACGTGACGTTTCGTGAACCGATACATCCGTTTATCCCCTCCAACCGTTCAAATCCCTTCTGGCGACCACCTACAAATACTTTTTCAAGCGACCACCATCTATCAATGACCGCTATGGCCTATACCAACAAAACACCTCTGATAGAGCGCTATCACTTAAATAAGTCCGACAGAGCGTTGTCGGCGATCAAGCCTGTCCGCTACAATGCGCAGCATATAATCGGTAATTCGCTACGCGATAATAACACTGATTCAAGCCCGATAGAACATTATCGGCGATCAAGCGTGTTCGCTACAAATGCACAGCATATAGCTGGTGGTTTTCACCAACACTGGTTCAAGCC
Source organism: Gentiana macrophylla (assembly GCA_026214975.1). Classification (NCBI taxonomy): domain Eukaryota; kingdom Viridiplantae; phylum Streptophyta; class Magnoliopsida; order Gentianales; family Gentianaceae; genus Gentiana; species Gentiana macrophylla. Next base: position 63,475 of record JAOBSW010000353.1, on the reverse strand, counting down.
CGATAGAACAGTATCGGCATGCCTCTGTCACGAGCGACCACACAAAGGAGCTTCACCTAAAGTTCTTCTTCAAGTTCTACTCTCCGTCTTGGCGGACACGCAGGCACAGAGTAGGGGGCCATTGATGTACCCGGATCGGAATGGGGCCCTGTTCATCTAAATTGGGCCTATTACCTTGGCCCATCAGCATAGATATTGGGCCTCTATCTCCTCTGGCCGCTGTCACAAACCATCTCCTACCCGCTAGCTACAAGCCGGGTCCTATCCGCCAACAGTAAGCCGGATCTGGTCCACCAGTCGTAAGTCGGACCCATCCTCTCCATGTGATTTCTATCCATATAGTCAAGTCGATTTCAAGACAAGGCACAATTGAGTCTGGCGATCGCCGCCGCTCATTGCTCGCCATTATCGATCCAGCTGGTCAAACCAGCTGGCCACTCCCGACAGCTGGCTAGGACACTTGTATTACATGCATACTTACCTTAGCCATGTACTCTTAATTGTCTTATCAGTGAACAGTAAACCGACTTAGTTTTTTCCTATAAATATGGGATCACAATGTAATAGAAAGCTAATCTATAATCTAATACAAGCATATACACTCTGCCAATTTGCCGACACGTTCAATTGTTAAACACTTATCCGCCACCTTAATTCTTGTTCACCACCGCGCCCTCGCCGGAGAAATCACACCTATCAGCCTCATATCCTCATGATAAACACTGTTACCGCAAATCTGGTGTTCATCGCAACACATCACATACTAAGCACAAGAAATCTTGATAGCCACGTGCTCCAATTAGTTCTAAGGTCGGGTGAAACGAATTGGGCTACCTCTTTTTCAGGTTGTTCAGTGTATGATGTAGTGAAGTAAGGTAAAGTGGGAAAAATGTGTAATAAAGATCAAGGTTCGAAAGGTATACAGTATATAATTGTTGAAATAGTGTCCTAAACCCAATCGGGTTGGACCGGATCCGACCGGGTCGGATCATTTCTACTATTTATTTATGTTTATACACATATTAAATGGCTTTTCTGTTGTCATATATATGTTCTTTTAGAGAATCAATTATGAATTGTTATATGATAACGTCCTTAGTATCAAACTGTGATAGAGAAACCATGATAGGCGATTATGGTTGATGAGATCTCTAATCACTTTAATAAGTTTGATACTTAAATGTCTCTAGGTGATGTACTATTAAACAGGGCATTGATAGTATGAACAAAGCTAGCACGTATTAGATGTCTTCGTGCTTTAAGGCGGTGGATAGATCTCGTCTCATCAAAGTGTAGAGACACTTGGACCGTGACGCGTGGGCGTGTATTGTAGAATGCGTGACGTTAGGATCGACCCACTTACACGGATAAGTGTCACACTATGTGGCGGTTGTGTAATTATCCTTAAGACCGAGTCTTCATGGCATCACGGTGTGGATTGTCATGCTTTGACACTATTGAGGTTTCCACAGCCACGGGCGATCATGCGGTAGTGATTGGGTATGATCTTGAAGCATCGGAGTATACATGATTGGTCGTCCGGGAATCGCGTATCCTATGATTGGGATCGAATATCCGAAATGGCCTTCTTATAAGGAATGTCTTACTCTCGTGAATCTTTGCAAAGTGTAAGTAAACGAGTTACTTCGAGAGAGCATGATATCCAGATTATAAGATACGGTCGTTAATGTTTGACACTCGACGTACGACCGTATGGATATTATTACAGCGATAGGATTGTAAGTTACATGGTAATCGTTTCACATGAAAGGTAGTAGTCATTGCATTTGACTCTTCCGATGATTGGGGTCACGGTGTGTTGCTGACGCTATCCCGTGATCGCAGGTATGAAGGGCATTTTCGTAATTTGCACTTTGTGTCTACGGCCAACATATTCGAAGCCTATCGGGTCACACACATATGAACATCTAGTCGGATTAAAATGTGGTTATAGTAGATAACCAAATAAGGAAAGTTTATCTCGAGACTATAAAGGTTATAGTGGTAAATTAATATGGTAGTATTTATTTATTATGAATAAATTAAATACAAGATATTAATAATATTATATTAATTAAAGAATATTCCGGAAGCCAATTTGTTGGTCTAAGGTGGCGCAATTTGTGTGTGTATAAGATACACTTGGATTGTGCAATTTAATTAATGGTATTACCATATATTAATATTAGATATTAATATTTATATATATATGCACTCATACGTGACTTGCACATATGATGTGCATGTGCGCACCAAATGTATATACATATATAGATTTATTTTGTGTAATATATATATATGTGATATATACATACACATGTGTAAATTGATTTATGGTAATAAAATAAAGATAGTCAATATTAGATATTGACAATATCTTGGAAATATTCAATATGAGATATTGACAATATCCTAGATTTATTTGATATGAGATATTATAAAAATTGTCCTAGGCCGTTATGAAGAACGTGACCTAGTTTATTTTCTGGATTTATCCCATTCCCGTTGACTCCCCCCGTGTGCGGCGGGTGTATTTATTTTATTAGATAGAATTAAATGTAACAAGAATGGAGCAGAAGATGGAGACCAAAGAAAAACGAAAATGAAGATCCCATTGGAGAATGGAGCATTAAAGATCCTATTGGCGGTTGGGTGCCTACCCTTAGATTGTGACCCGCGGTTTCGCTCGATTGTATTCAAACCGCACCTAGGAAAAGTCCATGATCATACCGGTTACTTTACGCATTTATTTATTTTGTGCTTGTATTTATTTTATATGATACGATAGATGCATGACTAGGCACGATCTAGATAAATGTGTAGGATGTATGTCTATAGAGATAGATATATTTGATGAGACCGAAATTAAAATTAATTAAGTGAATTAATTTACGAAAAATACTTCCACAACAAAAATCAAGTCGAAATATTGTCTCCCAATATTATAACGACGGTGAAGAGCCTGTGTTCGATCCAACTGATCGACCACCGCCGGGAGTTGACCTACCTCGGTATATCGTCGTTATTGAGATATGATCGTATGAGATCTCATGAATATTGGGTTATGACCGACTAGAGTCTTTCGGTGATTGGCCACCGTCGGGGGCCGTCGACTTTAGAGACAAAGGGTTGACTAACACATAGTGATGTGTATCGCCAAAGAGTTGACTAGTCAACCACCGAGAATCACATAGAGATGTGAATGGTAAAAGAGTTACCTACCTATCGAAATTATCTTGGTTGATCGACCACCGCCGGAATCGAGGTAACTAGATGGGATCTCACCACTAAAGAATTTTGAAAAATTCTTGAAAGTCAATTGGAAGTAGTTGACTAGTGGGAGCAAAATCATAAACCAAAAGAGCATTTTTATTTTGCGTGTATAAACAACAACACTATTTTATTTTCATTTTTATGTTGTAGTTTTAGCAAACTTTATATTTATGTTTTATTCTCGATTAGTAAAACCAAACTATGATCAAGTACCTTTGAGAAACGTTCTCAAATATGGTTAAGTAATATTAATCCTTTTAAATAAGCAATGACATGAGCAATCCCGTTATAGTAGTTAGAGACAAGGAGACTACATATCCGATGCGAGAATCCAAGACTTTAATCATTAAAGAAAACGGAAGCTCGTGATAGTGGATACGATCCAATATAATCATTCGGTCATACGATGACGAGTTATTCAAACGTTGGATAAGAATGACTAGACCGAATTTTGGAAATGATGTTTTCAAAATTGTAAGATTTAAGTATCAACTTAATTTATCATTGCTTAAAGGTTAATTAAATAGTTAATGTTTTAAATACGATTTAAAAGGTTAAATAAACTATTTAATAAACTTTAGATTTTCTTTATGAAAGGAAATCAAAGACATAGCTCTTGTGATCTTTCTTAAGTCTTATGAAGACTACACTAAGAAATATTTACAAGTGCTTGAAGGATTAAAAAGGAAATTAGGGCATGTGCTTAAATAGAGAACTTATTGAAGTTTCTATTATAGGCAAGTAAGTTGAGATAAATCAATCTAAGTTCAAGTCAACTCTTAGATATATGATATCTTGCGAGTGTGATTAAATTAGAAAGATTAAATACAGATATGGAAAGTGAAGCAAACGTTGTAACACTTACCACATTCTGGATCTAGTAAACTGATAAGGGAACTAAATAAATGTTATTATGTTCCGGTTCTTATGAAGAACATGCTTTCAGTTATTTGTTAGGATTTAGTAGACATATTCAATTGTAAAGAATAAATGTTATTCCGATAAAGTTGGAAGGTCACTGAATCTAACATACTAGATTGATGTCACTATATAGTTGATATATGTGATGAGATCTCAACTAAATATTTGTATGGCTGTTATCCTTAATATTTGTGGTTGTTCTAGACATAATCTCTCTGGGAGGGAAGCGTGTAATTAAACGTCATTCTGATGATGTTGAACCATATGATTATGAATCATGTGGGTAATACGTATCTTACCTAAAGATGACTAAAATACCCTTTTATGAAAAGGTTGTAAAATCTAGAAAAATTGTCTGAAGCCTAAACATACCGATGTTTGTTGGCTTATGACAATTAATGCCACAAATAATTGTTCGTTAAATCTCTATGACTATTTTTAGAAATAGTCAAGTGTACTCAGTGAAGTGCATAACTCGAAAGCCCGAAAAGTTCGAGCTAGTATGAATATGAGATTGATGAGCTATTTAGGAATTAATCTCCAATTGGATTGAAGTAATTAATACCTGAAGGGTGTTTCAGAAGTCGTCTGAAAGGGAATAAGATTCTTCCCTTGAAGGATACCATCTTTGGGATACGCAATTGGATTGTGTTCCCAAAATGGAAACAACGCTTATATGATAAAGGTGTGACGTAAGCCATGCGAATTATCCTTACCGCTTTGGGATAAGTGCCTTTATACTTAACCGAGTTCCAAAGAAAAAATGTTGAATAAATTCCATATTGGATATGGAAGATGATAATGTCGAATCTATCTTAACCGATGATTTGAAGTTATCATAGGCAAAGTCAGAAAGGCTTGGAGCCTAGTACGACATATGAGACTTTGTGGAATATCTTAGCAAGTATGCTAGATATTATTTACTTGTCCGCGGAGCAAAATGTTTGTCTCCAAACATCCTGTCTTCTAGAGGAAGTGTTTCTTCCAAAAGAAACAGTGGGAGTGAATCAGATCTCAAAAGAGTTTGGGAACCACAAAGATATATTCAACCAATGGAACATGAAGCATCGCCGATATAGCGATGAGGTGTATAACACCGCTCGAAAGCACACAAAAGTTCTCAGTAAGTCCGTGGATAACCTCAAGCCTCGAAAAGGTTGTTGGTATGTTCATCTTGAAGAATGAATATCTCACGACTTATGAAAGAATGTTTGAAAGGCAAGATTGAGAGATATGGCTAGAGCCATAATATCCGAATTAGATTCTACCGGTGACAACCAGTGTTGTGAACCTAGTCCTGTCTTACCTGAGGAATGTCCCTGTAAGGTGAGCCCAGTTCTATTCGAGACTATGCTTGTTATAACTTCGTTATCATGGTCATGATGATAGTGTTGAAGACGTTGGGCGAAAAGCTCAATGTTCATAGACGATAACATGATATGTAAGCCCACGAGATCCATTTATGGACTCAAACAAGTTTCTCTAGACGATTTCTTTGTTTGATAATCAAAGGAGTTTGATTTAGTCAAAAGAAGGATATGCCCAATGTGCAAGATGGATAGTGGGAGTGTGTTACGATTCTTGAGTAAGGTATTAGATATCTCTCTCGAGAATTGTCACCCCATGTCACAGTCAATTAATGTTTGGTAGTTCAAGGTCTTTGTGAAAGCACTTGGATTAGCAGTTCTTGTTTTAGAAATAAGAATCTATAGCGATAGATTTAACTGCTGTTAGATTATAGTTTACCTATATAGATGTGATGCTAAAAGAAGTTTAGCATAGATCGCGAGATCTGTCTATGTTAGGACGTTGGTCCTAAAGATGAGGTGAAAGATGATGATGCTTATGGAAGGTTTACTTCGCTAATGCGATATGAACCATCTTATAGATGATGCCGGATGTTCATAGTCCATGAATAGTCATGAGCAAGTATGAAAGTAACTGTGAATGTCGAGAATATCCTTAAACAAGTTAAGGAAAGGTTTCTAGTTTATTGAAACTTGGAAATAAATAAACGTAGATATATAGACGTATATCCCGAGTCTTATAAAGGCGAGTGGGAGCTACAATGCAGGTTTGCAAATCACTTTGTTTAAGAGATACAAAGAGCTGGAAATGTTCTAGCCTATGGGTCATCAGAAACTCTACAACTTAGCCAAAACACAAGAGTGCCTTAGAGGCTAAATGGGAGCAAAGATATGGATCTGTAAGGTTCATTCTTGAACCTTGTACGGTTCTTCCACCTTTTCTATATAGCCGATATAGTAAGTGGATTTATTGCTTGAAGCAAGGACCAGGGTCTCGCCGAGAGATTCGTGTGTGTGTGAGCGGTTCCTTTGACTTGATCATATGGAACGTGATATGAAGATAGTCTCGAGTCCCCACGGATAGCGATCCGCTTATGGCTGTGGCTAGTTAAGTAGTATTGCATGAGATTCTTGTGTTTCAACTTGGTCTTGTGTGTGCGAGTGATTGGTTTTAGGCCAAGTGGGAGATTGTTGAAATAGTGTCCTAAACCCAATCGGGTTGGACCGGATCCGACCGGGTCTGATCATTTCTACTATTTCTTTATGTTTATACACATATTAAATGGCTTTTCTCGTTGTCATATATATGTTCTTTTAGAGAACCAATTATGAATTGTTATATGATAACGTCCTTAGTATCAAACTATGATAGAGAAACCATGATAGGCGATTATGGTTGATGAGATCTCTAATCACTTTAATAAGTTTGATACTTAAATGTCTCTAGGTGATGTACTATTAAACAGGCATTGATAGTATGAACAAAGCTAGCACGTATTAGATGTCTTCTGCCTTTAAGGCGAGGATAGATCTCGCCTATCGAAGTGTAGAGACACTTGACCAGACGTGGACGTGTATTAGAGAATGCGTCGACGTTAGATCGACCCACTTACACGGATAAGTGTCACACTATGTGGCGGTTGTGTAATTATCCTTAAGACCGAGTCTTCATGGCATCACGGTGTGGATTGTCAAGCTTTGACACTATTGAGGTTTCCCCAGCCACGGGGGATCATGCGGTAGTGATTGGGTATGATCATCAAGCATGCGGAGTATACATGATTGGTCGTCCGGGAATCGCGTATCCTATGATTGGGATCGAATATCCGAAATGGCCTTCTTATAAGGAATGTCTTACTCTCGTGAATCTTTGCAAAGTGGAAGTAAACGAGTTACTTCGAGAGAGCATGATATCCAGATTATAAGATACGGTCGTTAATGTTTGACACTCGACGTCACGACCGTATGGATATTATTACAATGATAGATTGTAAGTTACATGGTAAATCGCTTCACATGAAAGGTAGTAGTCATTGCATTTGACTCTTACGATGATTGGGGGTCACGGTGTGTTGCTAGACGCTATCCCGTGATCGTTAGGTATGAAGGGTATTTTCGTAATTTGCACTTTGTGTCTACGGCCAACATATTCGGAAGCCTATCGGGTCACACATATGAACATCTAGTCGATTAAAATGTGGTTATAGTAGATAACCAAATAAGGAAAGTTTATCTCGAGACTATAAAGGTTATAGTGGTAAATTAATATGGTAGTATTTATTTATTATGAATAAATTAAATACAAGATATTAATAATATTATATTAATTAAAGAATATTCCGAAGCCAATTTGTTGGTCTAAGGTGGCATAATTTGTGTGTGTATAAGATACACTTGGATTGTGCAATTTAATTAATGGTATTACCATATATTAATATTAGATATTAATATTTATATATATATATGCACTCATATACGTGACTTGCACATATGATGTGCATAAAGCGCACTAAATGTATATACATATATAGATTTATTTTGTGTAATATATATATATGATATATATATATATACACAATAATTGATTTATGGTAATAAAATAAAGATAGTCAATATTAGATATTGACAATATCTTGAAATATTCAATATGAGATATTGACAATATCCTAGATTTATTTGATATGAGATATTATAATAAATGAGATAAATCAATCAATTATATTTTCCTTATTTTATTGGAAAAGGTTTTCTTCTCCTCCACTCTAGTCAGGGGCGCCACTTCCTCTATATAAAGGAAGTGGGTGTCAAGCTCTTTTGTACAACACAATTCCAAGAGCTAATAGTTCTTGTGTAAAATAAAGAGCATCCTATGAGAGTTGGAGAGAGGGGAAAAAGGCCGTCTAGCAACCGGAGTTTTCCAATAGCAATCCGTGATGGGATTCCGCGGGTCGCTCGTGTGTGGATCAAGCGGTAGAGGCCGAACACTTGGGCGGCTCTATGCAGAACTACTCTCCTTAGACGGTCAAAGCGTCGATCTTTTAGATCAACCAAGGTAATCACCGTCTACTAACTCGTTTGTTTATTGCTTAAACGAAGTCGATCCTGGTTAAAAAGAAATAAAATTTTAAATTCCGCTGCGTTCCCGCGTAGATTTCCTAACAATAATGTGGTGGAAGGTAGAAACGAATGCCTCAATCATTTCCATGTGTTTGCACATACCAAAGTAACATCAACAAGAATCAACACAAGTTCTAAAGGAACAAATCCAAAGAGAGAAATACGCACAAATTTAGGGTGAGGCAAGTGGTCACCATATGGGCCGGAATAATATCTCACCGGGTCAATTTTGTCTATTCACTCGGACTCTATTGTTTCCTAAAGAAAATAATGGCACTTTTAAACATGATATTTAAAAAAAATTCACTCCATGTCATGCATTTTTCTTGTCAGAACAAACGATATCAATTTTCATGCATTGCAAAATTCATCTAAAGTAGCTATGTGTGATCACCAAAACCATCAATACAAAACGACACAACTGACTAGTCTGACACCGACTAAGACTCTAAATAGAAATATCAATTTTGCAGAGTAGAAAGATACGTGCGCAATTGACCCTCCCCCACACTTAAAGCGTACAGTGTCCTCAATGTGCCAAAAATAAAAACAAGCGGGGTAAGGGGAAGGACTCACCGAATCACTGTGGTGGGGGGTCAGGTGGACCCGAAGGAGCAGATCATGAAAGCATTGTTGCCACCATGTCGATCGATGTCAAAGTCGGGGCCGAAGTGTTGTCAAGATAGTGAATGTAGCCCCTGCTCCGCATCGCATGTGGTGCCGAGTGGCAGAAGCCGCCCAATACATCGATGGGAGGCGAATCGGTGGAGGAGGTGCGCGAAAGGTCCCGCCGATATAGAAGGAGTGTATAATATAGCCGGGACATCAATAGGATCAACCTCGATGAGTTGCGCTCTCTCAAGCAGTCCGTAGGAAGCCAAGCAAGATAATCATAGGCCGCTTCAGGTTGGTCGGATCACGAATGGAGTATTCCTCTGAATAGGGTAGTGGAAATACATGGTCATCGCCATACTTGACACAAAGAGCGATGGGGTTTCATGAATAATATGAATAGCAACACAAAGCAAGCTTAAGGTGTTGGTGCCCGGTGCAATGTGAAGGCCATCCAAGGGAATGTGAAAGTGCTCGGCTATAGGTGTGATCAAGCCTCCAATACGGATAATCTTGGGCTTGGAAGTCGCAATACTCTTGAATTGTTGAGCCAAGAATGCAGCTATGCAAGCACTAGGGGGATTATAAGCGCTCCATAAGACAAATAATTCATCTAATCTCTGTGAGTTATCAAGTTCACCCCGTGCAAAAAAACGTGTTTGGCTAATACCCGTATAAAGTAACGGAGGCATGGATGGACAAGAGAGGTAGAACGATGAAGGTGGACTTTAAATGATTCATGTGTGGTGAGTTGTGTCCAAAATAAATTCTCTTGAAAGGAGTCCTCGTGAATGGTGTGAATGGTACTCCGAGGGCCCTCGAAAGATAATCCATAAATGGAAGCAAACTCTTCTAAAGTAAGTGCATATTCCACACCAAAGATAGTGAAATCAATGTGACCCTCGTCACATAACACACCCCTCGTGATTTGGCTAGTAAAATTTTCAAGAAAACTAAGTGTGAGCTCGACATAAGTGGGCCAATGAGTCGTCATTAATTTAGTGATTCCCAATCGCGTACATAGCCATTCAAAATCCGAAACCATACCCAAAGTAGATAATACAAATGGATCCGCATACCGTGTGGGTAACACCATTTGTGATTTTTCGTTGTTTGGTCCCGAGGGGGGATGGGTGGGCTTCTTGGTAGATGGCTTGGACTTCATTGACTTCTTGGAGAGTGGTTGGTCAACTTTTGATGCACTTGCTTTGGACTTAGAGTTTGAAGAAGGGGCACCATCATGTTTACGCTTTTGGCCATGAGGAGAAGCAATTTCCGAGGCACGTGTTGGCTTAGGTGGGTGAGTGGCAAGTCTAGATGGATTTTTCGGGTGGCTAGATTTTTGTGGGTAGGAGTGGTGGATTTTTGGCTAATAGGTTCATGAGAGGAGGTGGTGGTGGAAGTTTTGGCTGTAGTGGGTTGAAGGGGCGGTTGACCGGCGGAATTGGGAAGTTGACCGGCGGAATTGGCTGTTTCCGGTGGTGGGGGGTGGGTTTCACGGTTTGGGGGAGGGTTTAGGGGTGGGGAGGACGAAAAAATGGAATTAGAAGCAATAGATGATCCAAAAGGTACCTTAATCGAAGCTCCGACGATGTCACCGGATTTGTGTGGTGGTCCTTTCCTTGGTGGCTTGGCTTTGGGTGTGACACCTTTAAAATCCATAGCTTTGCCCAAGATGTAGAAGAGGTGAAGTGGAGTTGTAAGGTGAAGAAGAAGGATGGTAAAATAAAATAAAATAGAAGGAGAATAGAAGAAAGATTTGATGAAGGGGGTGATGGGGAGGGGACGTGCGGCAGGGACGATGGGGGGGGGGGGGGGAGAGAAGAGTTTGGATTTTGGGAGAAGGGTAGAAAAGAAAAGGGAAAAGAAAAAGGAAAAGAAAAAGAAAATAATAAAAAAAAAAAAGAGAGAATGTGATAATGTGGTATATGCTTGGACGGAAAAAGGGTTTGGAAATTTTTATTTTTATTTTTATTTTTTTTATTTTATTTTTTGCAAAAGTGATAAAAAAAAAACTAGCCACCATCACATCCAAGGTGTGATAGCTACTGTTTTTCGACCCTTTTTTTTAAAGAGAAAAGGTGTGTGTCACACCCTGGGTATGACACAGACTGATTTATATCACTAAATCATACCGCAAGCGCACGGCTTATTGAGTAGTACTTAGGATGTCGATCCCACAGGGACTTGTAGTCAATCACCAAACAATTCCCGATTTATATTAGCTAGACAAATCAAATTTTTGGAGGTTTTTATCTAAAAATCCTAAAATTAAAGAAAATAAAGATAATCTAATTAATAGCCAAGAACTTCAAGATTTAGGTAATAGGATTCAAGGTTTAGAGGCATTTCTTGGATTTCGGATCCACCACGGCGTTGTTTACATAGAATTTCAACAATCTTTCTATCAATATGAATCTTCCATTTATGAAGACCAATTATCAAATATTACACGTAAACATTCTTTCGAACTGTTATCGTGATTGTACCTAGTTTTATCCAACATTCAGTTTCCTACAATGATGAATAACATTAGGTCCATTGAATTAACATAATTAAAGGGCCACTTTAGGTTTAACCTAATTTTCATTCAAGAAATCCCTAAAGATTCGATCTTGGTTTCTAGGTTATCGATTAATTAATACTTTTCTCACATCAATTAATCGAATGGAGTTTCTCATGCAATCCTATAGTCATTCACTCCTTCGAGATATTATTTCCGAAAATTACATGAATAAGCATACAAGATCAAATTCATAAACATGACAAAAATCCTATCAATGAAAAGATTATATCTTTAATACTATATAATCATCGCCGGGCTTTTCCTAATCCAAGAAACCAATATTTACTCTCGTAACATATCAAGATTCCAAGATTCAACCATATAATTCATACTTTGACAAGAAAAATAAATAAATAGAATAAAGGAGAAAGGAGATAGAAAGAAACCGTCAAAGTATTGCATAAATAATCAAACCTCGAAAAAGCCTCGTTCTTGAATTTCTTGAACCTAAAAATCCTTGTTCTTGGGGATGGGAGATGATGATGATGAAGAGGGGAAAATGTCGACTAAAATCTGATGAAAAATGCATGAATGATGAATTGTACGACTTAAAAGAATTAAAAGGGGATAATTACATCATATAATAAGTTTCCATAATTAATTTAATCAAGAAAATCTTCAAAATCAATTATCTATCAATCTTGGACTCTTCTAGTGTGTGGGCTCCTCTTTTGCATTGCAAAACACGCCAATTTGAAGGAAAATACGTTGGTGAAAGTTTCCACCAATCAGAACATTTCGTTGGCTAGGATCAGATTTCTGGAAACTGTCACACCCTGGGTGTGACAGAGGCTGATTTTTGAATTCTTCCACTTTAGCTCCGCTTTTTGGGTATTTTTCTTCTAATCTCGAATCATCCTGCAATAATTCAATCATCCGCAGTAATCTAGCCCAAAAAGGATAAAAACATCGCAAAATAGCAACACACGACACCAAATTGAGTCCAAAACATCTAGAATTATTCAACTTTTTAGGAACTTATCACTTACCAAGTCTTTATATGGCCTCAAGCAAGCCAGCAGACAATGGAACTGCAAGCTAACGAAATCTTTGGAAGCTCAAGGATTCATTCAATCCAAAAATGATCACAGCCTCTTCACAAAAGGATCGGGACAATCTTTCATTGCCTTATTGGTATATGTGGATGACATAAGAACTGCTAGCCCTAGTGAAGAGTTAATTCAGCAAGTCAAAGAGGCTCTACATCAGCATTTCACCATCAAAGATCTTGGAAAATTGAGATATTTCCTAGGCATTGAGGCTGCTAAATGTCCAAAAGGTATATCCATTTCACAAAGGAAATACACCCTTAATCTCCTAGAAGAGTATGAATTTTTGGGAGCCAAACCTGCTAAGACACCTATGGAGTCCAAGCAGACTTTACAACATCGTGATTCACCACTTCTAGAAGACAACACTGCAACAGATCACTAGTGGGCAAATTGATTTACCTCACTTTTACCAGACCAGATATTGCTTTTGCAGTACAACAACTAAGTCAATTTCTAGACACACCTACTGAAAATCATATGAAGGTAGCTTACAGGCTGCTGAGGTATTTGAAGACTAACCCTGGTCAAGGCATCCTATTACCAGCAGAGAACAACCTTGTACTCAAAGGTTTTACAGACAGTGATTGGGCTGGTTGTCCTGAATTAAGAAGATCAGTATCATGTTATATGATGTTTCTAGGAGATGCTCCAATCTTTTGGAAGGCCAAGAAACATACAACTATAGCTAGAAGCTCATCTGAGGCTGAATACAGGGCTACAGCAAATGCAGTTTGTGAAATTCAATGGCTGACTTACATACTCCAAGATTTGCAGGTTCCAATTCAGTTGCCTGCTATCTTATTTTGTGACAATGCCAGTGCAATGCACATTTCTCACAATCCAGTCTTTCATGAAAGAACAAAACATATTGAAATTGATTGCTATGTTGCGAGAGATAAAGTCAAATCAGGACTTGTAAAACTTCTTCCAGTCAACACAAAGGAGCAAGTAGCTGACATTCTTACTAAGGCATTGGATGCACCTATTTTCTTCCATCTACTAGACAAGTTGGGAATTTTAAAGATCTTCCAGAGTTCAAGTAGCTGAAGAAAATGCCGAGTGCAAGCTATTCATGTACCACTCTCAGTTGAGAGGGGTGTTACAGTATACAGGCTGAAGGGAATACTGAGTGCAGTCACTCTGCTGACTACTATATAAGGACAACAGCCTTCTGAACTACTGACAAGATGAGGACATCAGCCTGCTGATCAATTCAGTATGATGTAATCTAGAAAATGGTTATTCAGTTGTAATATGTGGTAATTGTTTTTAACTAACTTCTAACTGATTCATGAGGTGTATGAAGTTATACATACCCCATGATCAGCTACAATGTAAACTCGACTTGTAACTTTTACTTCATCAATAATAATTCCACATTTTATTGTGTTTGTAATTCTACAAACTTCATCACTATCCCTCAATAGAGTGTGTTTGTGCATCGATCCAACAGTTGGTATCAGAGCGAATGTCACATAGTGATCAAGTTTTGATACTGATAGTTTGATTGACTACTTTTACAATACCTCGATTTACACTTAATCTGTGAGTCTGTTTTGTAGAATTTCTTACTTGATCAAGTAGTATTCCATTTACAACTGCTTCACTGCTAAGGGTTTGGTTTATATTCAGATTCATTTTGTTACACCCCATTTACGTTATCACCTAAATTTAGGCTGTATTAATAATTTGATTTAGGAATCTCACACACCATTACGTTAATTATTTGTCCAACTATTTAAGTGTTTTTTAGATTCCGTAGATCATATTACCATCATACTTGCATTGTAATCACTGCATATATCTTGTATCGAGCATAGCTGCATTGTAATTGCATCATATAGTATAGCTCATAATCAAAGATTTTACAATGCATAGTTCCGCAACATCTATCGTGACCCCTTGGGAGGGTGGCGGGTTGATGGTGGTGGGAAGAAGATGATAATGGATGATTTTTGGTGGTGGCCGGAAGAAGGTGGTGGTGGCGGTTGGAAATGAGGCCGAGAGCATTAGAGTTTTTTTATTAGAAAAATTAGGTTTGGGATATGATGTAACATTTATTGTTTTTTAAAGTATTGGACTAAAAGAGTATTTTAGAAAATGATGATGTAAGAAGTAATTATTTCATTTTTTGTGGTGATTGAAGTAAAATAATAATAAAAATATTGTTGTGGTGCCGAAAGTAATAAACCGTGGTGCCGGAAGAGAATCTATGTCAAAAGTAGAAAGTGTGGTGCCATTAGGGCATTTGTAGCAAGCCATATATGGTTGTCTATCTCTAAAATGAATATAAAAAATAAGGTTTACCTCCAAATAACTCTTACATCAGAATCATCATCCCTATTTATTTTTAGGGATGGTGAACAGTGTTACCCTATTTGTTGATGATATATGGGTCAATTCAATTTTTTTGAGTTTTTGTTAAAGAATGAATATTTTAATGCTGTAGGGATAGTGATAAGAAGGCTGTTGTGAAGTGTTTTGAATTGATGTGTGATGACGGAAAAATTCACCGTTATTTTTATAACTTTTCAACCCGTTTCTGATATCATTTGAGTATTTTTATATCGATTCAGTCATTAATTCCTATGTTTCATCTAAATATGTTAGTAGTAGTTATTATATAAAATATCGTATTTTTAAGCGTGTTTTATAGTTTTGTACCGGTTTAGTAACCGGAGTATCGTGTCGGATTTACGTTTGGTATTTTGGTGGTTTATTGCAGAATTATAGGTTAACCAAAATCCCGAGTAACGACACGTTTTGAGGCCTAAAAGAGGTGTTTTTAGGGATATAAGAGTGTGCCACAAGCTTAAAAGGTCAAGTGGATCAGTGGTTCGTAGTGCCACTAACGATTTATATCTTCGACGAACCAATGGCCCATTAAAACGGAATTTTCTGAAGAAGTGGCCTTAATGAAAGTTGTAGATCTTTGATAGAGCTTTCCAACGCATTTTGAATCATGTTAATTGGATGTCTACAACTCAAGTTATGACCAAGTGGCTAATCGATTCGTAATAGTAAAAATCCCGAAAACGACACGACATACGAATGGCTCATCAAAACGGCGTTTTCTGAAAAAGAATCCTTCATGAAAATTGTATATCTTCAAGAAAGGTTTCCAATGGATTTTGAATCAAGTCAATCGGACTTCTACAACTCAAATGGTGGTCAAGTGGCTAATTGATTTGTATTAAGGAAAATGTCGCAAACGACACGTAATGGGAATGGCCCATCAAAACGACGTTTTCTGAAGAAGTGTCCTTCATGAAAGTTGAAGAATTTTCCGAGAGCTTAATTTTGACGTTTGAATCATAATTATTGGAGGCCTACAACTCAAGATATGAATTTTAGAAGTTTTATTACAAATAAATACACGATCGAAGGATCTAGATCCTCATAAGCAATGATCACCACCGGATCGATCCGGCACCACCGGATCGATCCGGCACCAATTCGGATCGATCCGGCTCCTCAACATTTTCTATATACACAGAGCATTCTCAACGGAGAGCTCTGCCCCTCTCTTCTCCCATTTCTCTTCTTCTCCTTCTTCTTTCTTTTATTTATGTTATGGAGGGGCCTATATGTAATATATATGTCATTATAATGTCGGTGTAATAACCCGACTAGTTATAGTTTTAATATAATTTCGTTTCCGCTTTTTATTGCTTTCTTTTATGTTATGCAATTAGTATAAATATATATATATACATATATATATATATATATATATATATATATATATATATATATATATATATATATATATATATATATATATATATATATATATATATATATATATATAAAGTGTAGTTATCTTTTTTCGTTTTGTTATTTTCGTTTGTTATTTTCAAGTAATATGAGTAGTTAAACTAAACATAGCCGAATTATGTGAAAACGGGTAAAATCAACCCTCGGGAGACGAGATGGAGTTGTGTTGTGCTTAATTTAACGTTTTTATGATAAAATCATGTTTTAAACTTGTTTTGATCATTTTAATAACTTTGAATAAAATTGACAACTTTGTTCACGGTTACATCGAGCTTATAAATGTATTTTGCGGTGAGATGTGAGATATGGATATCACTAATCATAGTCCTGATTGTTAGATTGACAATCTAAGTGATAGATCTGGACTATGCCTAAGTGAAATTCTTATTTTTACGAGATGTGCGAAACATGTTTTAAAATCACTAAACCATAGTCTTAATCGTTAGATTGGCAACCTAAGTGATACGTTAAAATTATGTTTTTGTGAGGTTTTTCAACGGCTTTTTATTCCGGTCAACCATGTTAGGCGAGTTAGCTCTCTAAAGGGAGGGTTAATAAACCTAGTGTGGGGGTTAAGTGAGAGCTGTTCAGATCTTAACGCAAGAATAAAGAGTTGACTCCCGTGAATATCATATGAATCGATCGATAAAACACACTCCTTATCAAGTTTTTCCTGTGGAGAGATAACTTTGTTGGATCATGGCTCGGCTATGCTTTTTAATCACCTAGTTAATCTCGTTAGTTAAAATTTATTTTTCGCATTAGTATAAAAACTCCACCTAAAACTTTGATCGCCTAGACTAAGTTCGACGTTCATTTTGGTACTCACAACCACATTTCTCTTGGGACGACCTCGTACTCCTGTAGCTATCCTAGCAATCGACCTGGTACTCTGCCAGTTAGAGAGTTAGTTTACCCACAGTTGCGAGTTTCTATAAATGTATTTTTAGTGGGTGAATTTTTCGCTCATCAAAAAAATTGGCGCCGTTGCCGGGGAAATGTGTGATATTGTTGTGATATCTTGTAAGTGAACCGAAGGCTTGGGCCTAGGTTTTTATTTTCTTTGTTTTATTTAGATGTCGATAAGAGCTATGGATGCTGAAGTGATATTGTCCTGAACTCGGTTTGAATACGACTTTGGTACTTAGCCTCTTCGGAGGGTGATATCTTGTAAGTCTGGCTAAAACTGGGGATTAGGGCCTTCGGCTACCATAACTTTTTGAGGGGTCTAAATATCGTGTGTTTAAAAAAAAAAAAAAAAACGAAAAAAAAGAAGAATTTTATTGTTTTTGTGTTGTTTTCTGAAATCTTGCAGTTTGAACTTAAATGGATCAATATTTCAATCAATATTATTCACCTGAACAACAATACCCCTACCAACCTTATCAACGATAGTTCGGTATGCGAGCCTCGGTATCAACAAAGCGAGTGACCAGGATTCTTGGTCCTATAATTGCCCTAGTGCATACCAGACCGAATTATGGTTATTCGAGTAATGAGCCACCCTATTATGAGGGTTACCCGAACCCTAATGCTTATCAGGATTACAGTGTTCATACTCAACACGTTGATAGCTTCAACCATATTCAGCCACCTGATCAGTGTCTGGAATGGCAAGAGGACTACTACTCACCTCCAATGAATCAAAGTCAATACGATCAGTTTTCCCCCATGCCACAAGAAGACTTCACCGACAGTCAAATAAAGCAACTAGAGCGATTGGACCAGATCTTGCAAGAGCGATCGTTGGACATGCAGGAGTTCAAGGTAAATCACCGACTCCGCTATAAGAAATCTTCAAGACAAGGTGGGGAATTGATTGAATTAGTGAGGTATGTGAAAGAGGCGAGAGACATGTGAGGTGGTTAAGGATGATGATGTTATCACCGAAGAAGTTCAGTCGAGAAAAGGTTGAAGATTCGGTTTGCTTTAAGGAGATTTGAGTTAGAGGAGCGAGAGATTGATCGGCCATCTTTGGTAGAGCCACCGGGAGAGTTGGTAATATTTGATATGACGGTCCCGGATTACTATATTCGTCCACTCTGTGAGGATGAATTTTCTACGATTCGATTCATATACTCCCCCCGATGGATGAGCTTTATGGTGATTTTCAAAAGAAGATGGTTCGACAGTGATAAAAGAAGATTCTCTAGCTGGGAGGAGATAACATCGAGAACCAAACGAGGTAATGTTTCTAGACAATTTAATTTCGATGGTTCTCGCTTTGATCACTTTTCTTAAGCTATTGATCTTCTTGAGTTCAGATTTTGGTTGATTGAGTCTATTTAGAGTCAACCTGTCGAGCCAACGACGTTAAACAAAAGCGCTACCAGGAGGCAGCCCGATAATAATAATAAAGATAATTTGAATAAGCCTAGTCTTAATGAAATGTAGAATCTATATGAAAGATGAACACAAAGCACAACCAAGTCAGAGGATGAATGTTTGAATTTCATTAAGAGGGAATGATTAGGTGGTTATCCGAAAATCCCGATGGAGAAAAAGATAAAAATTCAAATGTATCATTTCTTGGACTTAGGTTATTGAATCCTTGAGGATCTGGGTATAAAAGACTCAATACTCTTTCACACATTTCATTTTATGATGTAGTCTGTTTCAAATTTCTGGTCGTTGTAGTAGAGTGGTGAGTATTCCCGCTTTAATAAAACTGTGTGTAATAAAAATGAAACTTAGAATAGCTGACTTGACTGTGATATATGCTCTTGTGATACTTTCTATAATACGTATATGCTTAGATGTTCTGTGTTTTACCCGTTAAGGTTATTTTTCCATCTAAAGCTATTATGTGATATGCTATCGAGTTTTCTGACGTAACAGGGCCATTTTCTTATTATTCCCATATCCCTATTACATACTTTGGCACGAGGACCATGTCCCGTGTTGGCTTTGTTTTGGTTGTTTTGGTACAGGGATTCGGGATGTGCTTTCTCATGGTCATTCACGGGATTCGATAACACATTTCTGCTGGTTTATAAGCTAAGTCTTCCTCTCTATCTCATTTACACTCTGAGAATAATGCAAAATCGTAAGTGGGGGGTAGAGTCTGGTTGGTTTAGAAATGGCAGTAAGTGTTTAAACCCTTAGTTTTTGATCTTTTTCGAGCATTATTTAGTTGATTAAAATAATTTGTATAAGGTATATATTTCATGGATTTAAAGATGTAATGATCAATTTGGATATGTATAACCAATGTGAACCGCAAGTGTATTTTAACCGAAATTTATTTGTATAACATGAATTCCTTCACGTAAGCCTTTGATATTGAAGCGAAAATTTTAAATCAGATCCATTCAAGATTCTAGTGGTTTATCCTAGAGATAGTAGTAACTTAGTACCTAACTTCTAAACGTGTATTGTGAATATCTGAAGGTTTGAATGTGATAGAAAGAATATCAAAATAAGATAAACTATATATATGTCGGTTGTAGCTACCAATGATTTGAGTGCGGTAGGGCGTTATCACGAAATGTCCTATACCACTATGAGGTTTAAAGCTCCCGATTGCCTGATGATATTAGTCCAGCTAGGGTGTTATCACGAAACATCCTATTGCTGGGAATGAGGGCATATGCTACACATAAAAAAAAAAAAAAAGAGTTAGATAGGTATTATTGTATTCGATCTCACCTCATGACGCTTGCAAGATAGTCGATTTTGGCAATGAGTTCGGATATGTTAGTGTCCTATGAAAAAAAAAAGAAAAAAAAAGAGAGTTATCTTCTAACTATCCCCAGTATAAACTGAATGATATGCTTTAGGGATTATCCTAATAAGTACACGGGAGGACTTTGTGTGGAATTGTTACTGCCTATACCTAGGAAAGTCATTAGGACTGTCTGAATGGATATTTGTGCGTTTGCTTGATTTATTCAAGAGAGGATAGTGGAAATTGAAAAGGCTTGTCACACACACTCTCTGTTATACATTTATATTGCGGTTAACGTGTGATTATGATTCAATTGGTTGTATCATTTGATTGTCATTTATATCTTATCTTCATGAATTTTTCCTCATTCATTTTATTTTATCGCTAATTTTGTTCGAGGACGACCAAAAGCTAAGTGGGGGGTTGTGATGACGGAAAAATTCACCGTTATTTTTATAACTTTTCAACCCGTTTCTGATATCATTTCGAGTATTTTTATATCAGTTCGAGTCATTAATTCCTATGTTTCATCTAAATATGTTAGTAGTAGTTATTATATAAAATATCGTATTTTTAGCGTGTTTTTATAGTTTTTGTACCGGTTTAGTAACCGGAGTATCGTGTCGGATTTACGTTTGGTATTTTGGTGGTTTATTGCAGAATTATAGGTTAACCAAAATCCCGAGTAACTACACGTTTTGAGGCCTAAAAGAGGTGTTTTTAGGGATATAAGAGTGTGCCACAAGCTTAAAAGGTCAAGTGGATCAGGTGGTTCGTAGTGCTACCACTAACGATTTATATCTTCGACGAACCAATGGCCCGTTAAAACGGAATTTTCTGAAGAAGTGGCCTTAATGAAAGTTGTAGATCTTTGATAGAGCTTTCCAACGCATTTTGAATCATGTTAATTGGATGTCTACAACTCAAGTTATGACCAAGTGGCTAATCGATTCGTAATAGTAAAAATCCCGAAAACGACACGACATACGAATGACTCATCAAAACGGCGTTTTCTGAAAAAGAATCCTTCATGAAAATTGTATATCTTCAAGAAAGCTTTCCAATGGATTTTGAATCAAGTCAATCGGACTTCTACAACTCAAATGGTGGTCAAGTGGCTAATTGATTTGTATTAAGGAAAATGTCGCAAACGACACGTAATGGGAATGGCCCATCAAAACGACGTTTTCTGAAGAAGTGTCCTTCATGAAAGTTGAAGAATTTTCCGAGAGCTTAATTTTGACGTTTGAATCATAATTATTGGAGGCCTACAACTCAAGATATGAATTTTAGAAGTTTTATTACAAATAAATACACGATCGAAGGATCTAGATCCTCATAAGCAATGATCACCACCGGATCGATCCGGCACCAATTCGGATCGATCCGGCTCCTCAACATTTTCTATATATACAGAGCATTCTCAACGGAGAGCTCTGCCCCTCTCTTCTCCCATTTCTCTTCTTCTCCTTCTTCTTTCTTTTATTTATGTTATGGAGGGGCTTATATGTAATATATATGTCGTTATAATGTCGGTGTAATAACCCGACTAGTTATAGTTTTAATATAATTTCGTTTCCGCTTTTTATTGCTTTCTTTTATGTTATGCAATTAGTATAAATATATATATATATACGTATATTATATATATATATATCTATATATATATATATATATATATCTATATATATATCTATACGTATATCTATATAGCTGTAGTTATCTTTTTCGTTTTGTTATTTTCGTTGTTATTTTCGTTAATATGAGTAGTTAAACTAAACATAGCCGAATTATGTGAAAACGGGTAAAATCAACCCTCGGGAGACGAGATGGAGTTGTGTTGTGCTTAATTTAACGTTTTTATGATAAAATCATGTTTTAAACTTGTTTTGATCATTTTAATAACTTTGAATAAAATTGACAACTTTGTTCACGGTTACATCGAGCTTATAAATGTATTTTGCGGTGAGATGTGAGATATGGATATCACTAATCATAGTCCTGATTGTTAAATTGACAATCTAAGTGACGATCCGGACTATGCCTAAGTGAAATTCTTATTTTTACGAGATGTGCGAAAACATGTTTTAAAATCACTAAACCATAGTCTTAATCGTTAGATTGGCAACCTAAGTGATACGTTAAAATTATGTTTTTGTGAGGTTTTTCAACGGCTTTTTATTCCGGTCAACCATGTTAGGTGAGTTAGCTCTCTAAAGGAGGGTTAATAAACTAGTAGTGTGGGGTTAAGTGAGAATTCGTTCGAGATCTTAACGCAAGAATAAAGAGTTGACTCCGTGAATATCATATAAATCGAATCGATAAAACACACTCATTATCAAGTTTTCCCGTGGAGAGATAACTGTTGGATCATGGCTCGGCTATGCTTTTTAATCACCTAGTTAATCTCGTTAGTTAAAATTTATTTTTCGCATTAGTATAAAAACTCCACCTAAAACTTTGATCGCCTAGACTAAGTTCGACGCTTCATTTTGGTACTCACAACCACATTTCTCTTGGGACGACCTCAAATGCTCAGTAATTATCCTAAAGAATCGACCTCAGTACTCTGCCAGTTTGAGAGTTAGTTTACCCACAGTTGCGAGTTTCTATAAATGTATTTTTAGTGGGTGAATTTTTCGCTCATCAATGTGCTGTAAAATAAGGATGAAGAATAGGGATTCCGGTGGGAATGCGTTTAGAATCCCCTAAAATAGAGAAATACTTGTGCGGAGAATGAATTTTAAGACAATGACGGGTGAAACGATCAAACCACACAATTTAAATACATAATAAAGCTATGTGATTTATATTAACTATACGGTATCTACACACGTGTGGAGACACCACACAAATATTTCCCTTAAAATAACCGGATGAATCGGACGATATCATTCTACCTAGGGAAAATGAAATAGGCCCATATGGCAGGCAGATTATGTCAGCGAAGCAGATTATTGGTGGCATTTTGGCAGGCGTTTATTTATTTATATTTTCTTATTTTAGAATATGCGTATCTTTTCTTATCAAAAAAAATAAAATAAAAAGAATATGCGTATCTTTTATAAAAAAACACGTCATGTTATTTTTTTTTTGTTTTTTTTTTTGTGTTGTTGTTGTGTGTGTCCTATAAGCGGAAGTCACAAACTTTTTTATGGTGATAAATTCGTTTTTTTTTTTTTTGGAAAATTAAACGGTGTAAACGAGCCGAGTCCAATTGAGTATTGCTCTAAACGAATCGAGTATCTTAAAATATTATCGAGTCTAAGTTCGAGTACGAGTATTTCGAACTCGAACTCGAGCTGTGATTCAATGAAGTTTTACAAATTCGAGCCGAGCTCGAGTTTTGTATCGAGCTTATCGAGTCTAATAGGTTATGAAATTTAACTCGGAAATAATTTAAATTATCACAAGGTAATAGCTAAAAATATTATTTCGGATTGTTATTATATGAATTTTCTTATTTAAGATGCAAAGAATAATTTATTGAGTCATAAACTTGATTGTTAATGCAAAGTATTTGATGAGCAACACGATACAAAAGATATAAAATCAACGAAAACAATAGAATTTGATATTTATTGCAAATATAAAGATACATAAACATATTTATAATGTATGTATATGTGTATAAATATTCATACATGCTTATATAAATATATATTCGAGCTTGCTCATGAGTAGTCGAGTCGAGTATTGCGTTGTTTTGAGTATCGGCGTTTAATCTTCCAGTCGAGTCAATTTTGAATTGAAGCTGATTTAAATCGAGTCGAATTGAGTTTTGACTCGAGCCGATCTCGAGCTAATCACGAGTAGCTCGACTCGCTTACGGCCCTAAGGAAGATAATTGCTAAATAACAATTATCAAGGTAGTTCTCAAAAAAAAAAAAAAAAAAAAACAATTATCAAGGTGTGTCTTATTTTATCTCTCGCATCACCGTTGTGTACTCAGACTTTCCTATTATTTATAGAATATTTTAGTAAGGTGTTTTTAAGGGCACTACACTAAATTTATTATTGCCCTTAAGAACACCTTATACATGTTTATTTTTTAACCTTATTATCTAGTAAGCTTAAGTAATTGAATTAAAAAATATTATTTGAAAAATCTGATGAAAATGGTAATGGAATGATTCTGTAAAATTCATACTAAAATTCGAAAAGTATCCTCCGAGAACGCAACCAACCGGCCCCTTGATCCTTCAACCAATGGAAATAGGGACTATCTTTTCACACAAATGTTGTTTTACACTTACCAAGAGCCGAGAGTGGGCTTCGTTTGGATATTCCACACGCCGCCATTCGACCGTAAATGAGTCCGAAAATGTATACTATTCGGTCAATTCACCTGGCAGACCATTCGACCCAATTTGAGTGAATCGATCATTATCTTGATTTTATTCTAGTCGAATTTTGAATGTTTTCATACTCAATACCGGTCGAAATACATTCGACTAAAATTGAGTACAAAAAACTTTTAATATTCAGTCTGAAAATCAGTCAGAATCAATAGGGGTGCTTTTATATTGTTGTTGTTATCCTGACCCAATTCTAGTCTGAATGTGTAGAGTGTTCCGGACTCAATATTGGTCAGAATGATACTCTGACTATGTATGAGTTTGGAAAACTTCAAATTTCTATTTAAAAAATATGGTCGAATCAACCAAAGTGTGGATTCTCAACACGTATATTCGACCATATTTCAAGATGGATAATGTGTCATATTCTGACCAAACTTTGGTCAGAATGAACGCGCGTAAAATAAAAAAAATAAGGGCGAAATTGGAAGAAAAAAAATCTGTGTGGTAAGATAAAAATTTGTGTGAAAAGATATTTCCATGGAAATATTGTAGCCTCACTTGCTCCGCATCCAGAGAAAGCTTCCCTAGAAACTGACCATCCATACAATACACAAAAGTGGGGGTTATCCTCGTCACCGTATTTAGCTCGACAATTGTGACGCCCTGATTTTCGAATACCGAGTCCTTATTCGTAAATCGAACGCCCGGCACGTATATAATTAAATTTTAATTATATTATACACGTAAGCCTCTAGAAGTCATCACAGAGAACATAGCGGAAGATAAAAAAAAACTCGAATTTAAAATCGTTACATCAAGGGTAGAATAGGAAATTCAAATGTTGCCCATACAACATCTAATCCAAGATAGAACAGAAAACTCCAAAAGGAAAAGTCTAAGTTTTTAATCCAGCTATTACAAAAAAAAAAAAAAAACCATTAGAGTCAATCCAAAGTCTAACATAGCTAGATAATGACAAAAGATAAAGATAAATAATTAATCTTCATGATGGCACGAGGTCACTCCTCGTAGTACTAAATACTAATCATCTTCACTGCATCACCTTCTCGGGGTGGGAAAACAACATAATAACGGTAAAGTACAAGCGTGCTTAGTAAAGTGTAGAAGCACCATATCAACATCATCAACAACACGATAAACATCAAGCGAGAAGATCAAGTATGTTTCACTCGCTCACCACACTCTACTAGTTCAACTAGTAGACTCGAAGAAAACAAAGACATTTGTTACATGTTGACCAAGGGTACTAAGCGGAATGAGCGTGCATCCGAACACATTCAACACCATCAAGTGGCATGATGTCAAGATCATGTGGAAGCATTGCACAAAACTTGGATTGAGCCATTTTCGTATGGCAATGATTCCATGTTGCGGGGTTGAAACGTACCTCACCATAGATCAACACGTTTTAGCTTTTAGACACATCAAGTACTTATTTAAGTGGTTAAACATTCACGATGAGATTACACATAAAAGGCTTCTTAGGACTCTAAACCACTGAGCGACCTTAGATCATAGCTTAGCACATTGCACGTAAATGTTGGGTACTAAGCCAACATCCACAAGAATAAGAGATAAGGTTTCCAATGCTCCGAGTTTTCTCCCGAGAGGATCTCACAGGTCTTGAGCCAAAGCCACGAAACCATAACCTTAACTTGTCACATAACATCGACGACACTGAACTCAAGTCAACGTCACATAAAGCCAACACAAATGTTCCAATGCTCCCATGAATTATGGTGCGGAGCCAAAGCCACTAGAACACTCACATTACACTTTACAACACTCCATATAAAAGCTTCACACAAGTATCAAAGACGATACTCCTTGCAATTACATTATAGATGGGTTATAATATAATAACGAGAGAGCAAAACTTTTTGGTCATTGAAGGAAAAGTAAACTAAAATGAAATATGACTATAAAATATTATATAAAGTAAATAATGTCTTAATAGACAAAAGGAAGGTAACCTGCATCCTTCTTTTGTTTTGTTGGGCAAACACAAAAGAGATAAATATTATTATAATAATTGTTGACCAACTTTAAGAAAGAAAAAGGGAAGAACTCGGCAGCCCTACACTAATGCTGCAAAAGAAATTTGGTCCAAGACTTGGGAAAAAGTATTTGTTCCATTAAACTATATATATTGCTTTAACGACTTACTTAAAGAAAATATATTTTTAATTCAAAATCATGGTGTTCTTCACTACTTCAAACACTAAAACAATTTAAAAATCAAAACTTTTATTACCAAACTCTAAATCCAACATCCTAAGGATATAAGAAC
The DNA here is from genome assembly GCA_026214975.1 of Gentiana macrophylla. NCBI lineage: Eukaryota > Viridiplantae > Streptophyta > Magnoliopsida > Gentianales > Gentianaceae > Gentiana > Gentiana macrophylla. The sequence continues at coordinate 36,571 of JAOBSW010000353.1, read as the reverse complement.
ATAAAATTAAGCACAACAACATTTAAAGATATGGTTGAACACTTCACTTACCTTAGTTTGTCTTCAAATCTAGATCTAGAAAACTTTGAGCTCTTAAATCCACCAAGATGATTCCTTAGCTAGCTTCCTAGTAATCAAAACGAAGATTAAGATGTAAGGATTCATTCTAAAAGCTTGAGGGCTCAAGAAACAACCAAGAACAACACTAGATTTGGGTAAAACGTCCAGATCTAAAAACGGGTCTTTGGGGCACTTACTTGATCACGAATTTTCTTGGATAGATCGTGTAGCCTTCGTCCTCGCGATCGTTTTGATATGAAGATCCTAAAAATCCAACGGTTAGATCTCCGGTAAAGTTGAATCTTTAAGAGGGAGCTTTCATGGCTTCCCTCTCTCTTTCTCTTGATTTAAAAGTGTAGGAAGAAGAAAGGGGGTTTTTGGGGTCTTAGGGTTCAAGTTTGGGTATTTATAGGGAGTTGCATTTTTCCCAAAATACCCTTACTAATACCCTTCCTTCAACACCCATTTTCACACTTAAAAACTAAAGGGAAAGGTAAATGATAAATCCCGAACCCACGAAAAGACTCTTTTACCCTTTCGTGAATTTTCGGGACATCACATCCTTCCCCCCTTAAAAGAGTTTCGTCCTCGAAACTTAAAGCATACCTGGGAGGTTTTGGAAATCTGGAAACTCGGTAAACATGTCGTTCACGACTTCCCAAGACCCCAAAAACCCCCTTTCTTCTTCCTACACTTTTAAATCAAGAGAAAGAGAGAGGGAAGCCATGAAAGCTCCCTCTTGAAGATTCAACTTTACCGGAGATCTAACCGTTGGATTTTTAGGATCTTCATATCAAAACGATCGCGAGGACGAAGGCTACGTATCTATCCAAGAAAATTCATGATCAAGTAAGTGCCCCAAAGACCCGTTTTAGATCTGGACGTTTTTACCCAAATCTAGTGTTGTTCTTGGTTGTTTCTTGAGCCCTCAAGCTTTTAGAATGAATCCTTACATCTTAATCTTCGTTTTGATTACTAGGAAGCTAGCTAAGGAATCATCTTGGTGGATTTAAGAGCTCAAAGTTTTCTAGATCTAGATTTGAAGACAAACTAAGGTAAGGGGGTGTTCAACCATATCTTTAAATGTTGTTGTGCTTAATTTTATGTTCTTATATCCTTAGGATGTTGGATTTAGAGTTTGGTAATAAAAGTTTTGATTTTTAAATTGTTTTAGTGTTTGAAGTAGTGAAGAACACCATGATTTTGAATTAAAAATATATTTTCTTTAAGTAAGTCATTAAAGCAATATATATAGTTTAATGGAACAAATACTTTTTCCCAAGTCTTGGACCAAATTTCTTTTGCAGCATTAGTGTAGGGCTGCCGAGTTCTTCCCTTTTTCTTTCTTAAAGTTGGTCAACAATTATTATAATAATATTTATCTCTTTTGTGTTTGCCCAACAAAACAAAAGAAGGATGCAGGTTACCTTCCTTTTGTCTATTAAGACATTATTTACTTTATATAATATTTTATAGTCATATTTCATTTTAGTTTACTTTTCCTTCGATGACCAAAAAGTTTTGCTCTCACGTTATTATATTATAACCCATCTATAATGTAATTGCAAAGAGTATCGTCTTTGATACTTGTGTGAAGCTTTTTATATGGAGTGTTGTAAAGTGTAATGTGAGTGTTCTAGTGGCTTTGGCTCCGCACCATAATTCATGGGAGCATTGGAACATTTGTGTTGGCTTTATGTGACGTTGACTTGAGTTGATGTCGCCGATGTTATGTGACAAGTTAAGGTTATGGTTTCGGTGGCTTTGGCTCAAAGACTTGTAGAGACCCTCTGCGGGAGAAAACTTCGGAGCATTGGAAACCTTATCTCTTATTCTTGTGGATGTTGGCTTAGTACCCAACATTTACGTGCAATGTGCTAAGCTATGATCTAAGGTCGCTCAGGGTTTGAGTCCTTAAGAAGCTTTTATGTGTAATCTCATCGTGAATGTTTAACCACTTAAATAAGTACTTGATGTGTCTAAAAGCTAAAACGTGTTGATCTATGGTGAGGTATGTTTCAACCCCGCAACATGGAATCATTGCCATACGAAATGGCTCTGAATCCAAGTTTTGTGCAATGCTTCCACATGATCTTGACATCATGCCACTTGATGGTGTTGAATGTGTTCGGATGCACGTTCTCATTCCGCTTAGTACCCTTGGTCAACATGTAACAAATGTCTTTGTTTTCTTCGAGTCTACTAGTTGAACTAGTAGAGTGTGGTGAGCGAGTGAAACATACTTGATCTTCTGTTTGATGTTTATCGTGTTGTTGATGATGTTGATATGGTGCTTCTACCCTTTACTAAGTACGTTTGTACTTACCCCGTTATTATTATGTTGTTTTCCCACCCCGAGAAGGTGATGCGCGAGTGAAGATGATGAGTACGAGTACTACGAGGAGTGACCTCGTGCCATCATGAAGATTAATTATTTATCTTTATCTTTTGTCATTATCTAGCTATGTTAGACTTTGGATTAGACTCTAATGGTTTTTTTAATAATAATAGTGGATTAAAAACTTAGACTTTTCCTTTTGGAGTTTTCTGTTCTATCTTGGATTAGATGTTGTATGGGCAACATTTGAATTTCCTATTCTACCCTTGGATGTAACGATTTTAAATTCGAGTTTTTTTTTATCTTCCGCTATGTTCTCTGTGATGACTTCAGAGGCTTACGTGTATAATATAATTAAAAATTTAATTATATCGTGCGTGCCGGCGTTCGATTCTGAATAAGGACTCGGTATTCGAAAATCGAAGCGTCACAACAATAATATTGAGGATGAGAAAGAAAGAAAGAAAGAAAGAAAGAAAGAAAGAAAGAAAAAAGAAGGGTGATTCAGAGTGTTCGCTCCCATAATCCAAAACATGCTCCGTAAAAAAACACAAGATACCAATCAAGTAGCTTGACTCAAGTGGTAAGTGACTTGAGAATGCCTAGGGAGGTCACCGGTTTGATTCTCCTCCGAGGCACCATGTTGAAAGAGCTCTTCGTCATGCCTTATCCCTGAGTAAAGTCGACTCTGCGAGCACGACTCATGCCGCACTCCGGATTAGTCGGACCACCGGGTTCCGGATCTGGAGACTTTAAGCAAAAAAAAAAAAAAAAAACACAAGATACCGGAGAGTCTGACCACCGCCAAAATTGTTGAGCTTCCTCATATTGATGGGCCTGCACAATTCCACACAATCGGATGCACCACGTTGTGAATAGAGAAATAGATAATATCGCATAAAGACTACCTGATTTGCACCGTCCACAAAAGAATGCCAATCCGCACATCCATCATCGACTTAAATGCTCCGGAATGTTGTCAATTTGATCATAAAATTTAAAGGTTGCCAACCATCCAAAATCTGCATAGAAAGTAAGTGAAAATATACAACTTGATGACATCCTCAATCCGATGAAGGTGTGTACTACTACGTCGATTGCGGAAATCGAGTCTATCTTGCGACAAAGCCCTGGAAATGTCAAGATGAATAGTAGTCTTGTCATTCAAGATGCAAAGAGAGTAATGTGAATAACAACTTAAGCATCAGCCACAACATTAGCTTCACGAAAGATATGAGAGATCCGTATGTTTCTCATTTCCTTTAGCATTCAGATTATCGAAAGTATGCGCAAATAGCCAACGCACAACTATTTGATTCTTGATAAAATTCACCAAGGTCAAAGAGTGTTGGCGTAGTCCACTAAACCCAATCGGGTTGAATCGGATCCGACCGATTCGTGTCATTTCTACTCGTCTTTATGTTTATACGTATGGTAAATGGCTTTACATTATTATATATTTGTTCATTTCATGAACCAATTATGATATTGAATATATGACAACGTCCCAAGCGTCAAACTGTGATAAAGAAATTATAACAGTGATTATGGTTGATGATATCTCGACTTACTTTAAAATGTTTGATACTTAAATGTCTCTAGTCGTATGTGCTATTAAATGGGACATTATGTTGAAATAGTGTCCTAAACCCAATTGGGTTGGACCGGATCCGACCGGGTCGAATCATTTCTACTATTTCTTTGTGTTTATACATATATTTAATGACTTTTCTGTTGTCATATATATGTTTTTTAAAGAACCAATTATGAATTGTTATATGATAACGTCCTTAGTATTAAACTGTGATAGAGAAACCATGATAGGCGATTATGGTTGATGAGATCTCTAATCACTTTAATAAGTTTGATACTTAAATGTCTCTAGGCTTATGTACAATTAAACAGTGCATTGATAGTACAAACAGGCTAGCACGTATTAGATGTCTTCTGTCTTTAGAGCAGGGAAATATCTCGTCTATCGAAGTGTAGAGACACTTGGGTATGCGTGGGCGTGTATTAGAGAATCGCGTATTAGGCGACCCACTTACAGCGATAAGTGTCACACTATGTGGCAGTTGTGTAATTATCCTTAAGACCGGAGTCTACATGGCATCACGGTGTAGATTTCCATGCTTTGACACTATTGAGGTTTCCCTTAGCCATGGGGCGATCATGCGGTAGTGATTGTGTGTGATACTGAAGCATGCGGAGTATACATGTTTGGTCATCTGGGAATCACGTACCCTACCAGTAGGGGTGAATATCCGAAAGGGCCTTCTTATAAGGAATATCTTACTCTCGTGAATCTTTGCAAAATGGAAGTAAATGAGTTACTTGAGAGAGCATGATGTCCAGATTATAAGATACGTTCGTTGATGTTTGACACTCGACGAACGACCGTATGAATATTATTATAGCGATTGTTAGGAAATCACTAGTTTAACGCAGCGAAATTTAAAATTTGATTTCCTTTTTCTAGATCGTCTTCGTTTAATGCAATAAACACGTTAAGTAGTTTTGGAATATACCTTGGATGATCTATAAGATCGTCTCTTTGACCGTCAATGGAGAGTAGTACAGTGCGCAAGCCGTCCACACGTCCGGCCTCTATCATTGATCCACACAAACTCCTCGCCGGAATCCTCCTTGGATTGCTATCGGAAATACTCCGGCTGCCAGACCGGCCTTTTTCCTCTCTCTCAAACTCTCTATTGGAAGCTTCTATTTTACTCAAGAACTATTAGCTCTTGGAATTGTGATGTACAAAAGAGCTTGACACCCACCTCTTATTTATAGTGAGAGGGACGCCCCAAACTAGAGTGGAGGAGAAGAAAACTTTTTCCCAATAAAATAAGGAAAATCAATTAGATTGATTTATCTCTTTTATTATAATATTTTATATTAAATAAAATCTAAATATTGTCAATATCTTATATTGATTATATTTATCTTATTACCATAAATCTATTTTTCCAAAATCAATTAATATCTTATAATAATATTATGGTGATCTCATTAATTAAAGAGCACAATCCAAGTGTATCTTATACACCTAGATGTGGCGCCTCATATTGCCAATAATTGGCTTTCGGAATATTCTTTAATTAATATAATCTATTTATAATTAATATCTTGTATTTTATTTATTCATAATAAATAAATACCACCATATTAATTTACCACTATAAACCTTTATAGTCCACAAATAAACTTTCCTTATTTGGCTAACAACTATAACCGCATTTTAATCCGACTCGATGTTCATATGTGTGTGACCCGATAGGCTTCCGAATATGTTGGCCGTAGACACAAAGTGCAAATTACGAAAATGCCCTTCATGCCTAACGATCACGGGATAGCATCTAGCAACACACCGTGTGTTGGTCTCTTGGAAAGGGTAACACAAGTTTAGAGGGGGGGTGAATATGTTAGTAATACCATCCGCAACAGAAGCGATTTAAGGATCTAGATCTATAATTTACAAGTAATAAAATAACTAGATCTACTCTACAAGGGGGTTGTAGAAATACCTCTTGGATCACAAAATCCAAGTAGAAGAACCGCAATAGGAAAAACAAAGGATGGTGTGAATAGCACCACGATCTTCCGCACGTGGGATCCGAGCAACTCCCGGTGGAAGGAAATCCTCGTCTCGAATCCTTCCGATATGCTACCCGGAAAACCTCCAAGATTTTCCCTCTCACCCCTTGGCCGAAAATTTTCCTTTCTCTCTCTAAGAGATGAAAGTCGAAAATTGCATTGTAGTTTTAGGCTTGGGAGAACTCTCTTTATATAGGAGAGTAATCCTTGTCCTCCAAGGATTTTATTTTGCAAATAAATAAATCCAATAAATAAAAGATAATCCCATAATATTCTAGAACAAATCTAGAATAATATTTATCTTTATTTCTTACCATAAATATTTATCCAATAAATATTTTGTGCACATGTCTTATTAATTCACAAGAAAACTAATTTCTTGTTTCCTAAAACATGCTTGGGGCCGAAAATTCTCTTATTGACCTAGTCAATATGAATTTTCAGCCATAACACTAATTTTGGCCAAGATTATGAAAAATGTCTTTTTCACATATTTAATTATTTAGCCCAACTAATTTAATAGTCCACTAAACAATTAATTCACATATCGTTTTAATTAAATTCTAATAAGAACTAAATTAATATTATTAGGATTCGATGTCCGAGAATAGCTATGCTATATTGGAGGCACGTCGGGGACCATGGACTAATAATCAGCGGCTCCGATAAATCAAATAAATAATTATCTTACGAATAGAATAATTATATTCGATAAATCAATCACAGGAATATGCCACCATAATCCCGTGACTGCACTCCTCCGATTATAAGATTATATTTATCTCCTCGCGAGAATGATAATAAGCGTCAATTGATACAATCATTACATATGGATTAATCGTCCATAGACTGTTCATTCTAAATCGGGAAGTTACCGTTAACCCTTTTTAGAACCTCTTATCCTTATTTACCATTAACCCCTTAGTGATCAATAAATTCATATAACTCACTGGTAGCTAATCAGTGTATTATGAACTCTATGGATCGATCAGTTTCTAGGATTAACAAATAAGGGAACTGTCTATCTACTTCCAGAAATGGAAGGAATGGATTCCGTATCTGTGATAACACAGACTACTCACTCAATCGATTACAATACCAAGATGGGGTAATTGGATCACGGACTCGATGTAATCCTTAACCGTCAAGTCAAACCTCATGCGATTCAAGCGGTTGGTGTGATCACCTCGAGATTAAGATATATCCATAAATATGATCATCGATTGATTCGATAAGACTTCGATTCACGGAATTATATCGTGAACTCTAATCAAATCGGTCGATACATATGATATATCTATCATATATAAATGCCCCACTAGGTTCTCTTAACCGAAAGTCGGATAAGACAATCACACCTATTGTGTTAGGGCGTATTAATAGCACGTTAAAGGAGAGACCGATACTCTCGATTAACTTCACTACGGGCTAATTGTATTTTAAGTACATCTTCACTAACTCAATCCTCCGTGTATATCCCATACAACGAGTTAAGTGATTACATAAACGATATACTTTAGGGTTTTACGTAGTGTAAATACTATTGTCACATCGGTGAATATGAGAATAATAAATATGAATAATAATATCATTTCATTTATTAAATAAAACAATTACAAAATTGTATTTGGGCATTACACTAACAGAGAATAAACTTGTCCTAAAAAGCTGGATTTAAAACAAATTAAGGTTCGATTAAACTTGTGTGGAGTTAAGGTGACTAAAGTGAGTTTAAGTCAAAGCGACTTAAGCTTGAAACCGAGTCAACCGGCGGATGGATTAGTTTTAGCCTTTTTCTTGATCTTGTTATTCTCTGTGGCGAGTGTAGTAATGGCGAATTCCGATGAATGTCAGTTTGTGAATTGTGAAGTGTATAAAAATCAATTATCAAAATGCTGTAAATAAGTAAGTAAGTGCGTAAAGTAAATAAGACAAGTATTATAGAGGTTTCAGGTGGTGTAATCATGTCAATCCTCTCTTCCCCTGTGGTGCGGAGGAAAATTCCACTAGAACTTATTGAGGTGAAGCTGTTACAAAAGTCTAAACAATAGTCATTGGCTAATCCTAGCGTCACTATCTAAGCAGTTGTAGAACAGGTAGAATTGTTGTTCTTCAATTGCTTGAACAACTTGATCCTTAGAGGTTGAATTGCCTCTTCACCACTACCACCACAAACACAGTCTACCCATTGCTTGTCTGTTGTCCTTGGCGAAACCTTCCCGGTTTGCTTCACGAGTCTAAAACCTTTGATGTAGAATCAAAGTTGAAATGAGAAATCAATAAATTGATTCTTGTTTGTGGTTCTTCAAAGTGTATGATTCTTGATAAAATCATGTAGCTTGAACACTTGAAGAATTTGTAGATATGATCTTGTTATAAGCCCGAGATGATAGTAATTCGAATAAGATGACTAATGCACAAACTTGCTTGATAATACTTGTTAATTCGTTATTTTTATCTTGGGTGCAAAGTCTTCTATTTATAGTGTGAGGTCCAACGTTCATCGACTTCAATTCGAATTGTATCAACGTCTCTTTTATAACGGCTATATTTTACGACCGTTCTGCTTTGTGTCGATAACTCATCCAATGAATTTGCTTCCTTTATAACGTTATTTGTACTATCGGTTTGTTGGATGGTGACTTATAAAGCGAGTTTCCTTATCGGTTTTATCTTGAGTTTATTGTTTGTCGATTTCATTCTGCGATTTGGGCGTTAAGCGAGATTTTACTCTTTTTCAAATATCGATTACTCGATTTTCATCGATTATAATTGACTTAATCAGTACACCATGACTCATTATCATCTAAGAATTCATTGTCCTTATGATTCTTAGGTCTTCATCTAAGATCCATAAAGTCGATTCGAGTCACCACAATCTTGCACAAATCTAACTTTTCGATCTCGACTTGGTCTTCATAAGCGAGTTTGAACCCTCGGTTCTTCAATCTTCAATAAGCCGAGTGCATGACCCTCGGTTCTTGATCTTCTTAGATAAGCCAACCGAGTGCAGTAACTCTCAGTGAACTTATCTTCTTGATTTGATCTTTGGTGTATTACGAGTCGATTTACGTCTTAGTGATTTCCGATTTCTAGATGACTTCCGGTTTTTACGTTTCGACACACTAATTATTACGATGTTTGTGCGATGTAACTTATACAAATATCGGACTCTAGTAAAACCTATACATTCGATTCTAGACATCTTTTAGCTTTTCACTATATACAATTTGGCTTCAACACTTCATCAATGGGGTTAAGATAATACTTTAAACAAATAAGATGAATTATCATCAAAACATAAATTTTATTTCCAACAATTTCCCCTTTTTTGATGATGCCAAAACTCTCCCTAAAAGAAAAGCTTAAAGATCAAAACAATGTAAAGCAATGTAAAACTGGAAACTAGATTTCATTAGAATGAGCAAAAACTGGAGTAGTTACATTTTGTTCAAAATAGTGTAACTAGATACTAAGTTCTCTTTTGTGCTTTTTGCAAGACTGAATCAAATTTTCTTGCTTTGTCATACATACGAAAATCTTCTTCTAGCTTGGAGTCTTCCTTTGGGAAAGTCTTGTTGTAGTCAACTTGACTACCTTCTTTCCATCTTCTTCATTGAAATAGCTTTGGAAGGTTTGATTCTTTCAAGTAGTAATTTTCAAATTCTACTAGATCAGCTTTCATCTGTTCAGTCTTGTCTTTAATCTTCAGTTTATCATCAATCCTCTGATTTTTCTTGTATTGTGCCATTTTCTGCTTTGAGAATATATCAGATAAAAAGTAGTTCAAGGATTCTTCAAATGTCTGTCCTTGTACTTGCCTTTGATAAGATTGTGATCTTTGATGAAGCTGCATCCACGAGATCCTTTGTTAGAGCAACTCTTACATCTCGGGTTGGTATTGTACTTTTCAATGATCTGTTAAATCGATTATTTCTTTCCTTAAGAACTTAGGATCTGATTTGTATCTTTGCAATTCATCTTCAAGTCGCTTCATTTCTCCAAGTAACTTGACTTTTCTTCTTGACTTCCCCTTTTTGGCATCATATAAGCGATCTACCAGGGGCATGGGTTGCTTTTTGATCTTCTGCGATCATCATTTGAGAAGCAAGTACCTCTTTAAATTGAGTTTCTAACCCATGGATATCTTTGATTCATATGCCCGGTGAGCTTGGGCATGTGTTTCCCTATCTCTTGCGGTTGAGTCTTCAAGTTTTTGTTTGAGTAACAAAATTTACGAAGCGAACTTGAACTTGATTTATGGATCATCTCTAGTCTTGTGTGGCCGAAACATACATTACGGTTCTATAATCGAGATATCGAAAAATATTTGACAAAAGATCATTTTGTGCATCCTTGGTACTAAGCACAATCCTCAAATTTTCATGTACTTTTGCCAATTCATCCTTTGTGAGGATGTCAGAAGGATCATAAGTATCTTTAAAGCGAGTATTATCTTTAATAATCATCGATTTGTTGATTAGCGATTCTATCATTTGCTTCACGATTGTCGATTATCCGATCTCCAAGCTGGTAATCCTTCTTGCTTTGAGATCTGATTTGCATTGCTAGAGGTTGAGTTTACATTTGCAAAGCTGTAGTCTCATCGATTCTTTTCTTGATTCATCATCTTTATCATCATCTTTCTTCTTTGAAGTATCTTTCGAGGTAGATGATGTGCACTGATTTTCTTCTTTTTGCTAGTTCTGTGAACCTTTTGAAACAATTGTCAAGAAATTCCGAGATAGGAAAGCAGAGCATATAGATCTCTAACTTCCAATTTCTCCAAGAGTAGTTTTCTTGATCGAAGGCGATATCTCGAGAATCTTACGGTTTAAGTTTCATCTTCATCGACTTGATGATCTATCGACTTCAAAAATTTGTCTTTGATTCTTTGAAGCTGATTCATCTTTATGGCGAAAGTATGGTCGGTAGTGACTTTTTCTTGTGTAACCGGATTTATCGGTTGTTGTTGTTCTTTGTTCCCCTCGATTGGTGCTTTCTCTCTTGAGATTTACGGTACAAGCATCTTACAAGCGATCTTGCTCTCTGGCGATTCACCCATTCGCTTAGTCCATTTGTGTGCGACTTCCGGATGAGACCACGGTTTTACGACTTAGCCAGGTTGGGAAGTTGTTCTGCGATTTCCTTTGTAGAGTGCGGTTGCCTTGCTTGCTTCCCTTCTGGATTCTTTCTAAGTAAAAGCCGAATGATTCCACTTGAGTGTCTTCTTGATCGGAATCTATCAGCGATTTCTTGTCCTTCGGCTTGAGCTCTTCTTGCACTGTCTAATTCAGCCAAATGTTGTCTCTTAAACTGATTGACAACATAGCCCACCCAATTGAATTCTATTCCATCCCAGATTATATTCATGAGATAAATATTTTCTTCTGACAGTATACTAACTCCTTTGGATTTCCCAATGACGTGTTTGATGAGCCATCTGCTGAGATGTCCAAATTCTGGCTTGATTTAGTCTACATGAATACCAGGTTCGATTGGTTCTGTAGAAAAAGTAAGTAGCTCAAGAAAAGCTTCTCTTTTCAATGGTAAAGTAGTCCAATCTGTTGTTGTCACATTTGAATATGGGAAGCCAAAGAGTGTCCTTATGACGCTTTCATTGAGAACAATGCGATCTCCACGAACTTTGGTCATTAGAGAGTCTCGTACCAAACGCATATTTTGCCAAAATTGCAAAATTCCTTCTGTATCACGTTCTTCTTTGAACTTAACTTCCAGTAAGTTTCTCAAGCCTGGTTGTTTCTCGATTTTATCACATATCCAGCTTGCTAACAGAGTGTTTTGACACAAACCTTCATACATTTCGAGTGTTAGCTCATCTAACTCTGTTATTAATCTTTCTTGTTTTGATTTTTCTGAAGTGGTCATTTTTGAGTGTGAACACAAAATTGATTTTTGAGAAGAGAGATTTTGAAGGGTTTGTTTTGTTTTCTGGAAAGGATGAGGATTTTGAATTTTGATTGGAAATAATGTGAGCGGAGGTTGAATAAATAGGTAGGGAATTACAGCGGTTGAGTAGTACAACTTTTCAAATTCCATGATGGTTTTGGGTAACGATGCATGTCTTTATTACGACAATCGTAGGGTGTACACGAAATTACGACAAAAGAAGCTGCGGTATTTAATGTGACATAACATTTGTTGATTTTATCATGTCAACCTTTGGTTGAATTTGGTGGAATAGAGGCGATCTTTGAGGTCGATTTTAGAATTAATGTCGATTCCATCAAACTTTGATTTGATTAATCGATTTGAGATTGGTGATGTCAATGATACATTAAGTGATCGCACCCAACATAACAAAGATTAATCCCTTGAGCGAATCTACGGCTTAAGCGATTTAAGCGACTTTGATTATTCCCAACTCGAGTTCTTAATTTGGCAAATCTTTCTTTATCCAATGGCTTTGTAAAGATATCACATAGCTGATCTTGATAGGTACATAAAGAAGCTGTTATATCCTTTTCTCTGCATGATCTCTTATAAAGTGATGAAGCACATCAATGTGTTTTGTTCTTGAGTGTAACAACTGGATTATCGGTGATTGCAATTGCACTTGTGTTATCATACATTATGGGAATTGTTCCTTCTTACATCCCATAATCTCTTAATTCTTTATCGATCCATAAAACTTGAGCACAAAAACTTCCAATTTGCTATGTACTCTGCTTGGTGTTGAAGTTGAAATTGAGTTTTGCTTCTTGCTAAACCATGACACAAGTCTGTTTCTAATGTAAGCGACATGTGCACGATGTGCTTTTTCTATCCACTTTGCATCCAACATAATCTGAGTGCGAATAAGAGATCGGCTTGAATTCTCTTTCTTTTGAATACCATATTCCAACTCCATCTGTGTCTTTCAAATATTTCAATGTCCTTTTCACATTGTGAGATGACTTTCTTTTGGTTTGGGTGAAATCTTGCACATACACCAATGATAAAAGATATATAAGGTCTACTTTTTGTAAGATAGAGTAAGCTTCCAATCATCCTTACAGTAGAGTGTTTGATCAACATCTTTGCCTTCTTTGTCTTCATCTAGCTTTGATGTTGGTCCCCATTGGTGTAGAAATTCAGTAGATTTTTCCATACCAAACTTTTTGATAAGTTCTCTTGTATACTTTGTTTGGTGAATGAAAATTCCATCATCTAACTTGTTTAACTTGTAAACCAAGGAAGTAATTCAATTCTCCCATCATACTAATCTCAATTTTCTTTTCATTAAACTTGCAAATTTATCACAAAATTTTTCATTTTACGATCCGAAAATGATATCATCAACATAAATTTGAACAAGTAGAGTATCTTCTCCATTCTTCATTACGAATAAAGTTTTGTCGATTGTTCCTTTGATAAATTCATTATCCACGAAAGCGAGATAGAGTTTAGTACCAAGCTCTTGGTGCTTGTTTAAGTCCATAAAGAGCTTTCCTTAGCTTGAAAACTTTATGCCTTGATCTTTGATTTGAATCCAGGTGGTTGTGGAGCGTATACTTCTTCTTCAAGAATTCCATTCGAAATGCGCTTTTAACATCCATCGATAAACCTTGAATTTCTTATGAAATTGCAAAGGCAAGAAATAATCGATTGCTTCTAATCTTGCAAGCCGGTGCATAGGTTTCATCAAAGTCTATGCCTTGACTTGAGAGTATCCTTTAGCTACAAGTCTAGCTTTGTTTACGATGATATTCCCATCTTCATCAAGTTTATTTACGAAAACCCATTTGGTTCCAATGATATTGACATGAAGCTGGTCTATCTACCAATTCCCATACTTGATTTCTCTCGAATTCATTGAGTTCTTCTTACATAGCTAATATCGATCTGGATCTTTCAAAGCTTCTTCAATTTCTTTGGGTTACGATTGAGATAGAAAACACGCAATCATCGCATCTAATTGATGTCTTGTTCGAGCGCCAGATTTGAGTATCACCAATTACTTGTTCTTGGGGTGATCTCTCATCCATTGATATGTGGTTGTTTGCATCAAAGGATTTATATCTTGTTATTGGTTCTTGAAGCTGGTTCTTGAATTTCTTGATTGGATCGATAACATGTTCGGTGTGGTTTGATAAGTAGTTGGAAGCGAGGCGATCTTGATCTGAACATTACGAAATTTGTAGTCTTCCAATGTCAAGCTGGCCAGTTACGGCATGGTATAGTAGCGAGGCGGCCGGTTCTTGTCGGTCTTGATTTGCTTCACCGAGGAAGTTTGGTTCATCAAATACTACATGTATTGATTCTTCATGTTTGAGTGTCCTTTAATTTAGTACCCTAAAGGCTTTGCTGACACTTGAATATCCTAGAAAAATTCCTTCATCAGCCTTGGGCTGAAAAACATGTAGTTGATCTTTTCCATTATTGTGTATGAAACATTTGCTTCCAAAAGCATGAAAGTATGAAACATTTGGTTTTCTTCCATTCCAAATTTCATAAGGAGTCTTCTCATGTCTTTTGTTCATGAGAGCTCTGTTCTGTGTGTAACAAGCTGTGTTAACTGCTTCTGCCCAATATCTTTCAGGTAGTTTAACTTCACAGATCATAGTCCTCCCAGCTACTTTGAGCGTTTTATTTCTTCTTTCATTTACACCATTACATTGAGGTGTTCTGTGGCGACAAGTTGGTGTAAAACACCATTTCTTCACAATATTCAATAATCACCTTTGTTGAGGAATTCGGTTCCTTTATCTGATCTTATCTTCACAACTGAAACTCCTTTCTGATTATGAAGTCTCTTGAGTAGTTCTGTGAGTCTTTGCTTGGTTTCACTTTTCTTGGTTAGAAAGATTACCCAAGTGTATCTTGAAAAATCATCTACTACCACCAATGTATACTTCTTTCCACTTGATACTTAATGGTGTAATAGGTCCAAATAAATCCATGTGTAGCAATTCTAGATGTTTGGTTGTTGAATCTTTGAGATTTGGTCTTGAAGCTTGCTTTTGTTTGCTTTCCTTGTTGACATGCATCACATAAGTTGTCCTTCTTATATGATATTTCTGGTATTCCAATGACTAATTGCTTCTTAACAAGTGTGTTGATGTCATCAAAATTAAAATGACTCAGTTTCTTGTGCCATAGCCAACTGATTTCTGATTTTGTATGCACAAGCAAGCGAGTTTAAACAGCGGTTGTTGTCCAATCTACTACATACATATTTTCTTTTCTTCTTCCGGCTAGGACAACTTGATAAGGTGATTCATTGGCGACAACGCGAAATTCTTTGTCGAAAGTAACTTTGTATCCCATATCACAAAATTGGTAGGTCTTTGAGTATATTGTAGTGTAGTCATACATATAAGATACATTCTTGATTGTAAGTCCATTCTGATTAAGGTGCCATAACCTCTGGTGTATCCGAGTTTGTCTTTGCTTCCAAAATTAACCTTTGGTCCATCCTTTGTAATAAAATTACTGAGGCAGTCTTTACTCTTTGTCATATGTCTAGAGCAACCACCGTCAAAGTACCATATATCTGCAATAAAAAATAGAAGTTTTTAGGTACCCAATTCGATTTGGGTCCATGAAGTCGATTAATCGATTACAACTCAGGAATATATATCCTTTTGGGATTCTTGGATGTTGTTGCACTTGTTTTCATATATGTAAGCCACACTCTCATAGTATCATGTTTGGATTGTGTCTTATTTATATGATCTCTCAGTCTTTTAGTGAAACTTATTTCCATGTTGCTTTCTATTATTAAAGCTAGAATCATAACCGTCATTCCTTCTTTCTTGAAGTGCAGGCCCGACCTTGATGCTGGGACTTTCTTTGAGGCGAGATTAGTCCTCTGCTGAGTCTTGGGTGAAACCTTTGATAGGTTTTATGCGGAATGATTGATATTATCGATTTTAGCAATAGATGCGATAAAATTCAATCATCATCGGTGGGATATAGTCTTCCTTTCCCCACGAATGTGTGAATCCTTGAATGATTGACATTCTTGGATTTGCTTTGGTTTGTAATTTTTACGGTTCTTGACTTGATTGGTTTTGTGGACTGGTAGTTGATTTCCCGATTTGGTTTTCTTGAGATCTGACCGATTTACCATTTGGTTTCCTTTTGTTGGTAAATCTGGTTGTTTTCTTGGAAAAGCGATTTGTCTATGTGATCTGGCTTTCTTGGTTCAACAATTTTCTCGGTTTGTGGAAGTTTCTCATTTACAACTTGATACCGTTTTGGTACTAGGGTTGTGACTTTGTTGGTTCCATCCTTAGAAGATTGCTTTGTATCAAATCTAAACCATTTTGTCTCCATATGGTTTTCAGATTTGAATCCGATGTCGAACTTGATTGAGCAAATGATTGATTCTTCTGCTAGCGTCTGATGGTGATCTTTGAATCTTTTCTTTATCAGTTTTAGTCAGTTTCAACACTTTTAATTCAGACTTCAATCTTTCAACTTCAAGAATTAGACTTTCCTTCTCTGCTTTAATTGATTCATAACGGCTTGAATAGTTACTAGTGATTCATCAATTCATCAAGTGTTTCTTCTAATTCTTAGTTTTTTGGATTGGAGTCGTGTTGAAGAACATGCATTTTGCATGGAAATCGAGTGAGGAATATTTAGAGTTAGATTCGCATACCTCATTTGCATTTTCCATGTGTGCCATTAAAGTTGTGTCATCGATAGTCTTTCGATTACCGACTTCATAATCCGATTCATCTCGACAAGGGTGCTCTTCTACCAACTCTTCTTGGTGGCGTCTTCTTGGTTAGTTACGGACATTCGACCTTGTAATGTCGAGGTTTCTTCTGATTGAAGCAGAGATATTCATCGTCTTTTCTTTTCTCGAGTCCTTTTGATAAACTTACGGTATTTGGATGTCCACTCTTCATTCTTGAATTTTGTTCATCATTAAAGCCATTTGTTCTTCCATTTCATCCAATTCATGAAGATTGCTAGATGAGTTTTCTAGAGTGTCATTTGTTGTTCTTTGCAAGTGTTGTGGTTTTAGTTCTTCCAAAGCTTTGATTATTCTTGTTGTGTACTTGTAAAATCTTCACTTGAATTCATAAGCTTTGAGATCGAGAAGATTTTGAATGAATCCTCTATGTCAAGTCTTCTGGATTCTTCCATAGCAGTGGCCTTCATATTCCAGCACATTGGTAATGCCTTCAAGATTCTTGTGTTGATAAATTTCTTAGAGTATTCAATCTTGAGTAGATCTAATTCATCCATGATATGCCCTTGAATCTTGTTTCCATCAGGTCGATAGTTTCTCAGTTTCATCTTGAAATTTTCAAACTTTTGTTTTACCATGAGAGATATTGTTTTCCTTAATTGAATCTGTTCCTTCACAAACAAGTTGTAGTTTGTCCCACATTTCCTTGGCGATTGTACATTCTTTCAACTTCAAGTACATGTTCTTTATCAAGAGTTCTAAGAATAAAGTCCATAGCAACATTGTTGAGATTGTTTAAACTTGCGATCATCAACTGATCCATTCGGTTTGGGCTTTGGAACTCGAATTTGTCTCTCACCTTCGGTTTGCATGTGAGTAATCTGAATTGGTCCATCGGTGAGTACATCCATCATTTCATCATGAGTAAATTTGCTAGAAAGGCACGCATCGGCGTTTATATTAAATCAAATCATCCATGTTGCACATAAGCATATGTCTTGCATATTGATTGTTATCCATAGTGAATGAGTGAAAATTGATTGTTTAACAAGCTGGCCCAGGCTTTCAAATGAGAGCAACTAGAGGAGATCTGAGCAATTGATATCTTATCAAAGAAACAACGCTCCGATACCAATTGTTGGTCCTTGGAAGGCTAACACAAGTTTAGAGGGGGTGAATAAACTTGTCCACTAAAGCTGGATTTAAAACAAATTAAGGTTCGATTAAACTTGTGTGGAGTTAAGGCGACTAAGCTGAGTTTAAGTCAAACTGACTTAAGCTTGAAACTGAGTCAACCGGCAGCGGATTAGTTTTAGCCTTTTTCTTGATCTTGTTATTCTCTGTGAAAACTGAGTGTAGTAAACCGAATTCCGATGAATGTCAGTTTGTGAATTGTGAAGTGTATAACAATCAATTATCAAAATGCGTAAATAAGTAAGTAAGTGCGTAAAGTAAATAAGACAAGTATTATAGAGGTTCCAGGTGGTGTAATCCTGTCAATCCTCTCTTCCCACTGTGAGTGCGGAGGAAAATTCCACTAGAACTTCTTGAGGTGGCTGTTACAAAAAGTCTAAACAATAGTCCGTGGCTAATCCACAGCATCACTATCTAAGCAGGTTGTAGAGCAGGTAGAATTGTTGTTCTTCAATTGCTTGAACAACGATCCTTGGAGGGTTGAATTGCCTCTTCACGGCTACCACCACAAACACAGTCTACCCATTTGCTTGTCTGTTGTCCTTGGCAAAACCTTCCGGTTTGCTTCACAGTCTAAAACGTTTGATGTAGAATCAAAGTTGGGCTGAGAATCAATAAATTGATTCTTGTTTGTGGTTCTTCAAAGTGTATGATTCTTGATAAAATTTGCGAGCTTGAACACTTGAAGAATTTCTAGATATGATCTTGTTATAGCGCTGAGATGATAGTAATTTGAATAAGATGACTAATGCACAAACTTGCTTGATAATACTTGTTAATTCGTTATTTTTATCTTGGGTGCAAAGTCTTCTATTTATAGTGTGAGGTCCAACGTTCATCTGACTTCAATTCGAATTGTATCAACGTCTCTTTTGTAGCGGCTATATTTTACGACCCGTTACTGTTGTGTCGATAACTCATCAATGAATTTGCTTCCTTTATAACGTTATTTGTACTATCGAGTTTGTTGGATGGTGACTTATAAAGCGAGTTTCCTTATCGGTTTTATCTTGAGTTTATTGTTTGTCGATTTCATTCTTGACTTGGGCGATCTTGAGATTTTCTTGCTTTTCAAATATCGGTACTCGATTTTCATCGATTATAATTGACTTAATCAGTACACCATGACTTCATTATCATCTAAGAATTCATTGTCCTTATGATTCTTAGGTCTTCATCTAAGATCCATAAAGTCGATTCGAGTCACCACAATCTTGCACGAAATCTAACTTTCTGATCTCGACTTGGTCTTCATGCGAGTTTGAACCCTCGATTCTTCAATCTTCAATAAGCGAGTGCATGACCCTCGGTTCTTGATCTTCTTAGATAAGCCAACCGATTACTGTAACTCTCGGCGAACTTATCTTCTTGATTTGATCTTTGGTGTATTACAGTCGATTTACATCTTAGTGATTTCCAATTTTCTAGATGACTTTGATTTTTTCGGTTTCACGACACTAATTATTACGATTGCTTATGCGATGTAACTTATACAAATATCGGACTTTAGTAAAACCTATACATTCAGTTCTAGACATCTTTTAGCTTTTCACTATAACAGCTGGATTCAGCACTTCATCAATGGGGTTAAGATAATACTTTAAACAAATAAGATGAATTATCATCAAAACATAAATTTTATTTCCAACACCGTGACCTCCAATCATCGGAAGAGTCAAAAGCAATGACTACTACCTTTCATGTGAAACAGTTACCGTGTAACTTACAATCCTATCGCTGTCAATATATTAACGATCGTATCTTATAATCTGGATATCATGCTCTCTCGGAATAACACATTTACTCCCACTTTGCAAAGATTCTCGAGAGCTAGACATCCTTATAAGAAGGCCATTCGATATTCAATCACAATCATAGGATCGTTATTCCCGGACGACCAAACATGTATACTCCACATGCTTCAATCTCACACCCAATCACTACCGCATGATCACCCGTGGATATCTTAATAGTGTCAAAGCATGACAATCCACATCGTGATGTCATGAAGACTCGATCTAAGGATAATTACACAACCGCCACATAGTGTGACACTTGATGTAAGTGGAGTCGATCTAACATCGCCTTCTCAATACCGTCCACGTCAGGTCCGGTGTCCACTACACTTGATGAGGCGAGATATATCCTATCTTCAATAAGATAGAAGACATACAATACGTGCTAGATGCGATTATACTATCAATGTCCTATTTGTGATTACAAATGACTAGAGACATTTAAGTGTGAAACTTGTTAGAGTGAATAGAGATCTTATCAACCAAAATCTCTATCATGGTTTCTCTATCACAGTTTGACACTAGGGACGTTACTATATACATACAACCAATAACATGAAGATAAACAATATATAATAACAAAAGTGCTTTTATTAATCATAATAAAGTTATTACATGAACTAAAATAGACTGTAAACAACCCGACCCAGTCGGATCCGGTCACACCCGGTTAGGTTTAGGACACCTATTCAACAATCTCCCACTTGGCCTAAAGCCAATCACCCATATGCCTAAGCCCTTGCATGTGAACATGTTTCTCATGCTTTGCCTGTGACAGTGCCTTGGTTAACGGATCAACTATGTTATCATCCGTGTGGAATTTCTCTATCTTAACATCTCCTCTATATCCCTTATCTCTCAATCAAGTGATAGCGCCATATACGTGTTTGGACTTCGATGAGACCTTGGTTCCTTTGGTGAGATATCGCCTATTGTTATCGCGATGCAGGTGGCCTTGGACCGTTAATGGAGGAACCACACCAAGTTCGATAATGAACTTCTTCATCAAACTCCTTCCTTTGCGCCTCCGAGGCTGCTATGTGTTCGGCTTCCGTTGTAGAGTGCTGCGGTAGTCTTCTTCTTGGAACTCTTACAGCTCAACTTTGCTCCGCCGTTAAGCGTGAAAACAAATCAGGTGTGACTTGAAGTCATCCTTGTCGATTTAGGCGGCATCTGTGTAACCTCGTAAAACTAAATCATCATTCCTGGAAACCAGGGAACATATCCTAGTACATCTCATGTACTTGAGGATATTCTTAGCTGCAACCAGTGACCATCACGAGGGTTGGGTGGTACCTACTAGTCGTACTAAGAGAGTGCGAGACATACGGTCTAGTGCACAACATGGCATACATGATGGACCCGATTGCGAAGCATAAGGGATCTTACTCATTTGTGCACTTTCCTCCTCAGTCTTAAGACTCATTCTTCGACAGGTCGACCCCATGTGACATGGGCAGCAATCCTCTTTTGGACTGCTCCATGCTGAATCTCTTCAGCATCGTGTCTATATAGGTGTATTGTGACAGACCAAGCAACCTCTTAGATCTATATCTATAGATCTTGATTCCTGAATAATATCGATGATTAGCCCAAGTCCTTCATTGAGAAGTTCTTGGATAACAAAGCATTAATGATTGTAACATAGGCACATCATTCCTATGAGCAATATGTCGTCTCTACATAAAGCACTAAGAACACAATGGCACTCCCACTAACCTTCTTGTAAACACGGGGGCTCATCTTCGTTCTTGATGAAATCAAAGCGCTTGATTATCTCATCAAAGAAAGATTCCAACTCCAAGAAGCTAGCTTTAATCCATAAATGGATATTTGAAGTTTACACACCATCCTGGTGTCATTGGTTGTGAAACCCTCAGGCTGTGTCATATACACCTCTTTAGACAGGTTCCCGTTAAGGAAAGTTGTTTTCACATCCATCTGCTAGATTTCGTAATCATGGTATGCTGCAATAGCGAGCAAAATTCTAATGGAATTTAACATGGCAACAGGTGAAAAGGTTTCGTCATAGTCAATTCCTTGTCTTTGCCTATAACCTTTTGCCACTAACATTGCCTTGTAGGTAGTCACGTTACCGTCCATGTCGGTCTTTCTCTTAAAGACCCATTTGCACCCTATAGGGACTATTCCTTCAGGTGGATCAACTAAGTTCCAAACTTGGTTGTCTTTCATGGATTCCATTTCAGAATTCATGGCTTTTAGCCATTTCTCTTTGTCATACCTTAATAGCACTTCCTCATAAGTTCTAAGGTCCTCAACTTCCATGAGATACACGCCAGTGTACCTTTTAGGTTCACCGCGTTCCCTGGTGGATCTTCGAGGTGCTAGTGTGTCCACGGTAGGGGTTGGCATCATATCTGTATGTGGTGTCTCCTCTACTTCCATCAACTGACTGTTATCCGTAAGTGGTTCTTGAATTTCTTCAAGATCAATCTTACTCCCACTGACCCTATCCAGAATAAACTCTTTCACTAGAAAGTGGCCAGTCCTAGAAACAAACACCTTTTGTTCCTCAGGGTGGTAAAATTGGTATCATCTAGTTTCTCTAGGATAACCCACAAATAGTCATTTGTCAGATCTAGCCTCTAGTTTGTCAGGCATCATCCGCTTCACATAAGTTGGACAACCCTAAGGTTTAAGATATGCTAGACTCGGTTTTCTCTTATGCCACACCTCGTATGGTGTGGAGTCAACCGTCTTTGATGGAACTCGGTTCAGTGTATAGGATGTGGTTTCTAGAGCATACCCCCAAAATGATTTTAGGAGAACTGCGTAGCTCATCATGGATCGAACCATGTCTAACAAGGTACGGTTCCTCCTCTCAGATACGCCATTCATCTGAGCGTTCCAGGAGGGGTCCATTCAGGTAGAATCCCATTCTCCTTTAGTAATCTTGAAACTCTCCATCTAGGTATTCTACACCTCGATCGGATCGATGTGTTTTGATTTCCTTACCTAGTTGTTTCTCCACTTCACTTCTGAATTCTTTGAACTTTTCAAAGGCCTCAGACTTATACTTCATTAAGTATATATAACCATAACGTGAATGGTCATCAGTGAAAGTGATAAAATAAGAGTATCCTCCTTTGGCGGGCCGCATACATCAGTATGTATGAGCTCAAGCAACTCATTGGATCTTATCCTTTTGCTAAAAGGTGACTTTGTCATCTTGCCAAGCAAACAAGCTTCACATGTATCAAACGATTCATAATCGAAGTGATCCAACATCTTTATCGAGTTTGAAAATGCGATTCTTATTTATATGGCCATGTCTACAATGCCATAAGTAAGATTCATTCAAGTAATTCATTTTGGCTTTCTTGTTGTTTATATTAAGTACGTCAACATTCATATCTAATATGTAGAGACCATTGCTAAGCATGCCAGTACCATAAAAAATTCCATCATGTGAAAAAGAACAACATTTATTCTCAAACGTAAAAGAAAATCCATCAACATCCAATGCAGAAATAGAAATAATGTTCTTCGTAGGCGGGAACAAAATAACGATTATTAAGTTCTAGTACTAGCCCATGGGCAATGAAAGAAAATAAACTCCTACGACCCGATTGCAACAACACTTGCTCTATTCCCAGCGTGGAGTCTGCCTCTCACTGTCCTCGAGTTCTCTAGTTCTCTGTTCTTCTTAGTTCTGCATATTTGTACAAATATGAGAACCACAACGATTATCTAATACGGTGGTTAGACTTAGAAGAAGACATATTGATCTCAATCATAAACATACACAAAGTCGAAGCATCGAATGCTTCTTCTTGGTACTCAAGAAGCCTTTGCGAGTTTCTCCTCCAATGTCGGTCTCACATGAATGGAAGCAAGCATCCTAGGATTTGTCTTTTGCTATCTTAGGCGTTGACTTAGGTGCAACCTTCGCCTTCTTGGACTTCTTTTGGGCTTTTGCCTTGCCCTTGCTAGAAGCGACCAGCAACACTTGCTTTCCCTTCCCCATAGTGCCCTCAACAGTTTTCAACATGTTCAATAACTCTGAAAGGGAGCATTCTATCTTGTTCATGTGATAATTCATCACGAACTGCGAGTATGAATCAGGTAGAGATTGCAGAATCAAGTCAATACTTAATTCTCGCTCCAACTTGTTGCCCAGCTTCCCAAGCCTCTCTATGTACCCGATCATTTTAAGTACGTGTGACACCACAACAGTCCCGGATGCCATCTTGTGACCAAACAGGGCATTAGATACCTCGTACCTCTCAGTGCGAGACTGAGAAGCATAGAGTTCCTTTAGGTGGACCATGATTGAATAGGAGTCCATAGACTCATTACTGTTTACTGCGATTTAGGTGTCATTGAAGCAAGCATGATACCGTGGCATCGATAATGTCGGCCTGATGCTTGTTATACTTCTCGGCGACATCTGCATCCGAGCCCTCGGCCGGACTTTTCGGTAGGTCTTTGCGAAGACAAAGCCAATTTTCGTGCCTCAAAAGCGATTTTGAGGTTTTTCTCGAGAAAGTTGGTTTAGTCAAACTTATTATCGATGATAAAATGAGCGTTCAATTTGTTTGACATTTTCTACAACAATAAACAAAGATAGAATAAGTAAAAACTCATGTATTTAAAACCATAAACTTGCACTTAAAATTTTATAAGGTTTTACTCCCACTAGCCAACTATATTCCCAATTGGCTTTTTCAAAATTTTAATTAATTCTTTATTGGTTGGGATCCCGTCTAGTTATCTCGATTCCCTACGAGGGCGATCAACGAGATAATTTGAAAAGTAGGTACTCTACCATTACGCATCGTATCACGGCTACTAGTGGTGACTAGTCAACTCTTTTCGTTTCACATCTCTACATGTGATAGACAACCCCTTGTCTCTAAAAATCAGGCGGTCTGGCGAGGCCAATCACATGAAGATGCAGTCGATCGTAACCCAAATATTCATAAGATCTCGTAACGATCATATCTCGATAATAACGATATACCGAGGTAGGTCAACTCCGGCGAGTCCGATCGATTGGATCGAACAAAGGCTCTTCACCGTCATTATAATATTGAGAAACAATTACGGCATGATTTTTGTCGTGGGAATAATATTACATTAATTCTCTTAATTAATTGTATTTAATTATGGTCTCATCTACTATGTGCATATTACTACGATATCATATAAAGTAAAACATACACAACATTCCGCACACAAAATAACCGGTATGATCATGGATTTTCCTAGTTGTGGTTTGAATACAAGCCCAGCGAAACCACGGGTCACAAACTAAAATTATACGCAACCGCCAATAGGATCTTTATTGTTATGCGCCAATGGGTTCTTCTCTTTGGTCTTCATCTTGTTGCTCTATTCTTGTTACAAGATAATCTATCTAATAAATAATTACACCCGCCCTTTGCAGAGGAAACTAAAGGGAATGGGATAAATGCAAAAAAGTAAACTATGTCACGTTCTTCATGTGGCCTAGGACAATTTTAAAAACCAACATAAAAAAACATTCCACTTATTGGTGAGTCCATGATCGATCGGGTCCATATAATCACATTATATTTACATATCTAATACATACAATTATATCTTATGAAAAGATCAAATTATAATTGTTAACTACTTATCGTCTTATTTTATCACATCAAATAATTAAATAAATTTTAATTAATTAAATGACTTAATCGGAAATAAAATTAACATTTAATTTTTAAATCTATTCTAATTTCAATTTTATTAAATTTGAACTATTCAAATTAAAATTAAAATTATAAGGTTTCCTTTTGTTTCCTTTCCTTTTGATTCTTAACCAAAGGGATGTCTTTTAGTTTCTAAAACCAAAGACATCTTCTAAACCAAATTTGGTTTAGCCACAGCCATTTTCAAAATCACAATTTTGAAAGTGGCTTAAACCTAGGACTTTTACAAATCAAATATTTGAAAAGGGCTGGGACAATTCAAATCAAAATTTGGAAAGACCCGATATTTTGGTTGATATGCCACTATGGTTTCCCAATGACCCAAACTATTTGAACCATTGGTTGTGCACATGACACAACTAAACAAAGAGATATCAATGCACAATAAATATCAAAAAATGAAAAGATCGATCTCCACTTTTTGGAAGAGATCGGCCCGGCAGCAGCGACCACTAGAGCCGCCGCCCTTGTGGCCTTGAATGAGGGGGCATGCGGTTGGCGAGCCCCAAATCGATATATATATATATATATATATATATATATATATATATATATATATATATATATATATATATATATATTAAATGTTTAGCGATTATAGATCTTGCATCTACCGATTTATTACTACACAATTAAATTGTGCTTATTGTAAGCTCGAAGTCTAGCTCCGATACCCTTTGTTAGGAAATCACTAGTTTAACAGCGGCGGAATTTAAAATTTGATTTCATTTTCTATATCGTCTTTGTTTAATGCAATAAACACATTAAGTAGTTTGTGGAATATACCTTGGATGATCTATAAGATCGTCGCTTTGACCGTCAACGAGAGAGTAATCTGATCGCATAAGCCGTCCACGTGTCGATGATAGCGCTCTGGTGGTATCAATAATTATACCCTTATTCACCCGAATTATGTTCAAAGAGGATAGATAGGCTCGTTATTATGTCGAATATATGTTAAATGCTATTGAGTGTTTCCAGGATCATAATTATGCATCTATGTTATTTTCCCGAAGATTTGGTACTGTTTTGTCTCATTTTGCGTGTTTTATAGGATGTACCGGATCTGGAGCATTGGAGAATGGATCTGGACCAAAAGAAGTATATTGGGCCAAGTGATTGAAGTCCAAGAAGAAGCCTGCTAAAGAAAAGGGAGAAAAGGCGGCCCGGTTTACCGAGGGCTAGGGCCGGTAAACCGGTGACTTGTTGAACACGAAACTAATTACCCCACGTTATCTAGGTCGGTTAGGGTTTTAGAGTCTTAAGTCGGTCCTTTGTATCTATATAAGGCGCGTTACAGATTTCTTCAATAAGTTTTCATATTACATTACATATTTTGATGAAATAAAGTTATTCAAGCTTTGGAAGAGTTATTTACGGTTTCCTCCATTCTCCATCATCTCTGGCTTGAGTAGATCGAGGCTAGATCACCATTGTTGAAGGTATGAAGCTTTGAGCGTTCCTTTTTGTCTTCAATATGGTAGATCTGTTGCGTATTTATAGGTTTTAGTTAATCTGCATGATTAAAGACCATAATTTACTTATTTTAATCGTAATTGAGCAATGTAGATCGAGGAATAGGAAAAGTGACCCGGTAACCCGGTGGTCTATACCGATTTACCGAGGCATTATTTGAAAACCTAAAGCGGGATTCACTACATTTCGTTGATCGACATGTTTAATTAACGATGGGTTAGATCGGCCAATCTACTTATTGTAATCGTAAATGCGGCATGAAATACAAATAGTGAAGTGCTAAGTTTGGACATAGTATTGAATGGACCCAAGAGCGTGTTGATCAATGTCGGCTGACTATCTAGGCGGGTTAAGCGGTATGGGTTAGCACTTTTCGATATCGGCAATTCTAGATCTTTATGCGTATGGGCTATTACGGACCAATTAAGGAGGGTATCTTGCATATAGATTGTCTCTACCATTGTCGGAGTAGATAGGAGTAGGAGTTGCACTCGTGGCGATAATGATAATTAAAGCAGCTCACGATTAATTTAAGGAAATTATGTGGGGAAGTAAGCGTGCCGATTAACTAATCCAAGTTAGTAGATCGGTGAGAAGAGGGAGGAATACCAAGTTTGTTTTCTTATTGTTCATTGTTGGTCAATGACCGCCTACATGTTGTTCTTAATTAGGTTAGAATCGTTTATACTTATAGTTGCATTGTCTCTGTTGGATCGGCCTTGACTCGCATTTACTATACTACGATGTACCTAGTATTCTTGCTAGTAATATCGGCGTTAGTGACTTACACGCGATCATCCGGCCTCTATCGTTGATCCACACGAACTCCTGCTTGGAATCCTCGTGGATTGCTATCGGAAAAACTCCGGTGCTAGACCGGCATTTTCCTCCTCTCAAACTCTCTGTTGGAAGCTCTCTATTTTACTCAAGAACTATTAGCTCTGGGAATTGTGATGTACAAAGAAGCTTGACACCCACCTCTTATTTATAGTGAGAGCGCCACAAACTAGAGTGGAGGAGAAGAAAGCATTTTCCCAATAAAATAAAGAAAATCAATTAGATTGATTTATCTCTTTTATT
The DNA here is from genome assembly GCA_026214975.1 of Gentiana macrophylla. Taxonomy (NCBI): domain Eukaryota; kingdom Viridiplantae; phylum Streptophyta; class Magnoliopsida; order Gentianales; family Gentianaceae; genus Gentiana; species Gentiana macrophylla. The sequence goes on along the minus strand of JAOBSW010000353.1, from coordinate 8,683 downwards.
ATAATATCTTATATTAAATAAAATCTAAATATTGTCAATATCTTATATTGATTATATTTGTCTTATTATCATAAATCTATTGTTCCAAAATCAATTAATATCTTATATTAATATTATGGTAATCTCATTAATTAAAAGCACAATCAAGTGTATCATATACACTTAGATGTGGCGCCCATATTGCCAATAATTGAATTCGGAATATTCTTTAATTAATATAATCTATGTATGATTAATATCTTGTATTTTATTTATTCATAATAAATAAATACCACCATATTAATTTACCACTATAACCTTTATAGTCTAGAGATAAACTTTCCTTATTTGGCTATGTTTAGGGTATATTTTACTATATTTTCGGGCTTAATCACTAAACAATTTACCTTGTTTTAGGAATAAATGAGAAAAGCATGTTTTAACCAATAAATTCATATAATGTTCATTGAGGTTTATAATTTAATTATGAGGAAATATTGAGTTTAAATGTTATTTAGTTACACATTTTCTATTATTATTACTCGATGACTTGGTGTAACAATTATTTTGCGAAAATAAAGAAATGCAAGGGGATATTATTTATGGAAAGATTAATCTCATTTAATCAAGAGATCAATGTTATTCAATCAAAGGATTTTGAAATAAAGAAGGAAAATCGGAGCATTGAAGAGAGGATAAAGAAGATCGATCGAAGGAGTGGAGTAGGGAACACGTTATCTGAAGCAAGGTGTGAGCAGCGTAAAAATGTGAGTTCGATCGGCCGAGCCATGACACTCGATCGACCCGAGCGTGATCTTCGGTTGACCGAACCCGAGAGCAAAAAAATCGGCGGCGTTTTTCTAGATCCTTCCCTATGTCGACCACAAACTCTATATAAAAGCGACATCCGTTCGGCGGGAAGAATTAGGTCAAAAATATTCACAAGAATACATTAGCATAAATTAGATTCATAATTAGGTTTTATTTTCTTTCAATTTCGATTCGGCAATTATGGTTTTATTATGAAGATGAGTGGCTAAAGGCACAGGCTAGGACCACCATGTGAAGCCACCATCACGGATTTAAACAAGGATTTTGCATTTATTCGTTCTAGTAAGTTTCTTGTTCTTCCTTCATGTTTTTGATTGTTTTTGTGCAATGTGTATGAACTATCGTGTGTTGCATCTTGATTTGAATTTAGACATCGATAGTTGATAAATTCATAGATTACCGTGAAGAAGAGTAATAATATCTCTTAACAAATGATAGTTGAGGAGGATATTGTTAGATTAGGATTTTATATCCATATCTTTGTTTAAGTAGAGCTTTAGTCAAACCGAGAGGTGTACTAATTAAAGGTGTAGAATCGAGAGAGGAAAGCGCCGCTTTAGTAGATAATAATCCAAGACTTACGAATGAATATCACGATTTTCTTGTTAATTTCGATTGGGGTGGTGGATCAAAGGTGTGTTCTAGTTGTTTTAATCATAGTTGTTAGAAAAAGATTTGATAAGTAGTGGTTGTTCTTTTAAGCTTTTGAAACCTTTATTTAGTTCTTTAATCCAAGATCGTATTTATAAACCTTACAAAAGAAATCGAAAGCGGAAACACTATTTTTAAGTACAAGTCACTGTGGATCGACCGGTTTCATCACTATAGGCTGCGAACCTTCGCACTTGGGGTTGACATCGGTTTTATTTATTAAATTTTATCAACTGCTTTGCATAAAACCGCCAAATTGCTTAGCCAACAATCATCTTGAACTCCCAAGCAAGATTGAAAGAAAAAACTCATATTTTATTTGTGATGTGGTGCTTTTACGTGTGTAAAATTACATGCGAATGATCTTTGCTTATATAGGAGTTTAGCCGACATAAGGAAGGATCTAGAAAAGCGGCGTCGATTTTGCGACTTGAGGGCTCGGTCAGCGAATTAAGACACTTTCGGTCGACCGAATAGCATGGCTCGATCGACCGAGCCTACCTATTCAGCGTTTTCTGCTGCTGCCCATTATACCGTGTCCCTACTTCACTCTTTGATTTGATCGGTTTATCCTCTCTTGATGCTCCGATTTTCTTCCTTTTTGAAATCACTTGATTGAATGAGATAAATCTTCTCCATTAATAATATCCCCAAGCATATCTTTTAATTTTACGCAAAATTGTTTGTTACACCAAGTCATCGAATAATAATAATAATAAAATGTGTAACAAAAATAACAATTAAACTCAATATTTCCTCATAATATAATTATAACCCCTCAATAGCCATTATAGGAATTTAGCAGTTAAAACACGCTTTTCTCATTTATTTCCCTTAAAAATAAGGTAAATTGTTTAGGGATTAAGCCGAAAATATAGTAAAATATACCTAAACAACTCCCCACACTTAAACTTTTGTTAGTCCCGAACAAAACAATCAAAACTAGCTCACTTTGTACATGTAATCCACATAGATCCTAACTCACGTAACAAAAGATACAACAACTATAGCAAGTGATACCAACATAGAGATAGATTTTGTGTGTGTGTGACAAAGCCCTTTTCAATCTTCACAATCCTCTCAAACAAAAATCCTCTCAAATAATTTTAATGACTATCCTAGGCATGGCGATGGTTGTTCCACACAAAGTCTTCCCGTGCACTCGGTAGGATAATCCTACTGACATATCATTCGGTTTATCTTTGAGGATAAGATCGCGATAACTAAGTCTTTAACTTTTTTTCACTTTCTTTTTTTCTTTTTTTTTGGCCTTTACGTCGAATGAGCTCTTACCGTCATAGTAGAATAGGATGTTTCGGATAACACCTACCTTACTCAAATCATAGGGTAGCTTTTCACATTATCGTGAGCTCTTAGTCATCATAGTGGTATAGGACATTTCGAGATAATGCCTACCGCACTCCAATCATCGACCCGACTTTACGACACACCCATTTATTATATATTATATTTTTGCAAAGACTTTAGTTATGTTTCACTTATCACATTCAAACCTTGAGATATTCACGATTACGTTACGAACTTAGGTGTTACTATCTTTATTACTATTAAGAACAAATCTCTACAAGACAAATCACTAAAATAATGAAAGGATACGATTCAAAATTATTGCTTCAATATCAAAGGCTACGTGAATATGAAATGAATACTATCTCAAATCATAAAAGCATGCTATAATTTTCTTTTCTTTGTTTTACGTTACGTGATAGTCTTACTGTATTACTGATTACCATTTTATTTGCGTTTTGAACTGTTTTGATGCTGTTTTAGTTTAGTTTTTAGTTGTTGAGTCTAATTTAAAGATTATACTAAAAAATAAAAAAATAAAGAATAAATAAAAAATAAAAAAAAATTTATTTTGACATTTGGTTGAGAGCGTGGTTTATGCAAACTCGAACTCACGGGGACCACTTTTATATAACCGGGCTAAGCGAACCATCGTTCGACCGAATAGGCGTTTGGCTCGACTCGCCGGATCGACCAGACGAGGCAAAGCGATCTGAAGAATACGTTGAGGAAGAAGCCCAAGTTGAGGAAATGGCGGATCAAAGGACATTGGCGGACTATGCCATGCCGTCTCTTTGTGAAAGTAAATCCTGCGATCGTGATTCACGAAATCACGGTGATAATTCGAACTCAAAACTTCTTTAATCAACTTAGTGAGAGGTTCCACATTCCATGGCTTCTCACTTTGAGGACCCACACGATCACATTCACTCATTTCTAGAATCGTGTGGGACTACTTTAATCAAAGGGTCAGTGAGGGCATACGAGGATGAAACTTTTCCACTTCTCAGCGAAGGAGAAGCGAAAGAATGGTATAAATCTTTACGATCGACTCCATTACTTAGTGGGAGGAGTTGGAGAAAGAATTTACGAGCGATTACTTTCCACTGCAAAGGCGGCTCATCTTACGAATCGGATATTCACTTTTGTGCAAGCGAGAGGAATCATTTTGCGATGCATGGAAGCGATTTAAGTCTCTCTTGAGAAAGTGCCCCCACCATGGGCTTGGATAAACAAAGGTTGGTCAACACTTTCTATAGTGGTTTGGTTGAATTGACCAAGGAATGGTGAATAGTTACTGCTGGAGGTGCATTTACGAGAAAGACACACGAAGAGGATGGGCGTTGTTTGAAGATATTGCAAAGTATAATTATGCCCCTACCTATAAAGGTGCATCGGTCGAGAAGAGCTCGACTCAGGGAAGTATGAGGTAGATGAGACCACACTTCTAAAGGCTCGATTAGCCGCTTTCTGAAGCAAGTGGCGGCAATGAATGTTCAAAGTCTTGTATGTGACAAGCGCCATGGCCAAGGCCATCGCGATGTCGATGCCGACTTGACCCGATCCCTCGGTCAAGGCGTGCAAAACAACGTTATGCGCCAAAGTGCGATACTATTGGGCACACATTCCATCAATGTCCTCTATTCTTTGCATTCGGAGGAGGTGAATGCATTCGATTCTCAAAATTATCGACCTTTGGGTGAATCGAACACTCAAGGTTTTAATTACTGGAGTGACCCTTCTAGGGTAGCAAATCCCCATCGATTTCAAGCCACTAGGCCTAATCGAGCAATTTTCAAACCAACTCTCGACCGGCATGGAACAATAATCCACGGTCAATCAAAATCAAAATCGAGAATCAATCATTTGAGATCTTAGAACAAAAGTTGAGTGAGCAAGCCACGGCCAACACTCGATTTGGCAAATGCATTGAGTACTTTGACCCGATCTGATGAGGAATTTAGAGGTGCAAATGGGGCCAGATTTACGGGGCGACAAGCAAGTCGACCTCAAGGTCGGTGCCGAGTTTCTTGAGAAGAACCCCGAGGGTTAACGTGATCGAGAATGACGAGAATACTTGCACCGATCTGGCTGCACCATGGAACTATGGTCAAGATGAGTTGAATGTCGTAAATCGAGGAGTGGGAAGCGGTTGGCGGTCGAGGCCAACCGAGGAAGCGAATAGCCCCTCTGCGGCGAGCGGAGGCGGGAGGAAGATCTTCTTTCTCCTCGGAAAGGATCTTTGGGACGGTTGTTGAGCCAAGTGAAAAAGAAAGTGCGAAAGAAATGTGAGAGTTGAGAATCTTCTTTGAAAAGAAGTCGGATTCTAAGTTGAGTTACGGAAAGCATGTGAGGTGGAAAGATAGGGAAGACAAAGCAATCAATCATAAGGCGGCAAAGAAGAACTTCCTTTGGAGGACTTTGCTTGATCTCCACTACCCACCTAGCAAGAACAAAATTTGTCATTAACGATCGATAAGGAGTATAAGAAGGTTATCGATTTGCTCAAGAATCTGAGGCAAACATTCCATTAGTTGATCTTTTGGTAGGGATGCCAAAGTATACAAAGTTTATAAAGGGCCTTGATGAGTTGAAGAAGAAGCTTCAAGAGCTCGAGCACATAGTGTTGAATGAAGAATGCTCCATTAATCGGTCGAGACTAAACTTCTGTGAAGTGTCACGACCACAGTAAATTCACGATTTAGTGTACTATCGAGGAGCAGGGGACTTCCACAATGTTTTATGCGATTAAGGAGCATCGATCAATCGATGTCTACTTGATCTTCAATCTCTTGGATTGGATCAATCTATTACTCTTAGACCTATTTCTCTTCAACTTGCGAGATAGAAGTGTAAGTATGCAAGAGGCTGTAGAAGATGTGTTGGTCAAGGTTGAGAACTTCATATACCCGGTGATTGGGTAATCATGGACATGACCAATGATGAAAAACCCCTTGATCCTTGGAAGACCCTTCCTTGCAACCGCCCGTGCCTTACTAGATTCCTACGGTGGCGAGATAACCCTACATTTGGAGGATGAGAGTGTAAAGTTCAATGTGGGCAATGCGGTGAAGCAGCGTCGGTGACACTTGTTTAGCTATTGAGGGCGATTTCAGCATTGAGTATGATGAACAAGTGTTCATGGGCGAGTTAGGATGAGGAAGAATTCAATAAAAAATCGCAACTTGGGTGATGAGAGTGGAAGAATTTTTAGAAGAGATTGAGAAGGAAAAGGAAAGTTACGATTACCGGGAGATGGTAAGAAAGAAAATGAGGAAGAGGCATGGTGACATGGCGGTTTGCAAAGGGATGAAACCCACATGCTGCTGGGAGACCATGATGCTTGAGCCCTTATGATAAGCTTGGAGATCTGGAGCTTAAGGCGATAAATTAAAACCAAGTGTGGAGGAGCCACCGTCAGTTTAGTGTTGAAACCACTTGCCTCAACACTTGAAATACATTTTACGAGGGGCGGTGATAAGCTCCCTTTGATTATTTCATCTAAGTTAGAACCAAAGGAGGAAGAAAAGCTTATCAAAGTCTTTGCAAGATAATATCCTCGCCTTTGGTTGGCAAGTGGGAGATATCAAGGGGATAAGCCACGATATCTGTATGCCTGAATCGAGGCTGTTGAGGATCGAAGAAGGTGCGACTGACCTCGAGAGAAGGCTAAACCCTCACATCGGAGGAGTGGATTGGAAAAATCATCAAATTGCTTGACATGGGTATCATCTGCCCAATAGCCGATAGTGAATGGGTGAGCCCCACTCGGGTGGTGCCAAAGAAAGGAGGATCACCATCGAGAAGAATGAAAAGGGGAAGAGATTGCCTACGGCAAGTCCTTTGAGTCTGAGTTTGCATTGATTACGAGAAGACTAAATGAGGTAACTCTAAAAGACCACTTCCTTGCCATTCATTGACCAGCTCCTTGAGAGGCTTAGTGGCAAGCAATTTTATTGTTTTACGGATGGCTATTCGGGATACTTTGAGATAGCTATCGACCCAGCTGATCAAGAAAGACTACCTTCACTGTCCTCTCACGCTTAGCTTACCGAAGAATGCCATTTGGTCTTTACTAGCGCCGGCTACATTTCAAAGATGTATCTTTGGCTATCTTTGATAGTTTAGTGGAGAAGGTGATGGAGATTTTTATGGATGACTTCTCTGTGTTTGGGGATGGTTTAGACCACTTTGTTTACACAATCTTGATAAAGTTTTGTCGGTGCATAGAAAAAGACTTAGTCTTAAATTGGGAGAAGTGCCACTGATGGTGGAAGAGGTGTGCAGGACACAAGGTGTCAAAGAAGGTATTGAGGTCGACAAAGCGAAGGTAGAAGCTATTGAAAAATGGCATACCCCAAAATGCAAGAGAAGTAAGAGGATTCTTGGGTCATGTAAAACCCATGGCGATTCATCAAAGACTTTTCTAAAATAGCCAAGCCTTTGTCATCTCTCTAAGAGAAGATGTGAAGTTTATTTTCACCCCCAGTGTGAAAAGCGTTTAAAGAACTAAAGACAAGTTGGTTACCTCGCCAATTCTTATAGCACCATTTGAAAGCTCATTGAGCTTATGTGTGATGCTTAAATTATGCGATCAGTGCGGTGCTGGAGTGGGAGAGAGTGGACGGAAGGTTCCGACCCATCTCTTACGCTAGTCACACTTTAAACCAGTATGAGTAAATTATGCAACAAGCGAGAAGGAGTTGTTGGCGATGAATTTTTGCCATGGATAAATTTAGAAGCTACTTGCTTGGGTGAAGGTCACGCAGTGCAGGCCAGACCATTACGCAGCGAAATATCACATTGAACAAAGTGATGCCAAGCCTCGTTTGTTGAGATGGATCTTGATTTTACAAGAGTTTGATGTTCACATCCGGGACAAGAAGGGTGGCGAGAATGTGGTAGGCGACCACATGTCTCGGTGACCAACGATCCTCGAGGTAAGTAGGATGAGATTGGAATTGATTTTCCAAGCGAGCAACTCATGACCATTGATGTGTGCGAGGTTGCTCCTGCCATCTTTGGAAAAGGTTCTCCTTGGTTTGCACCTTTTGCAAACTTCTTGGCGGGCGGATATCTGGACCTTGACTGACATATCAGACAAAAGAAGAAATTCTTTTAGTTTGAACTATTATGTGTGGGGCGATCCCATTCTCTTCAAGCGTTGCAGGATGGATTGCTCCGTAGGTGTGTCCACGAGTTGACGAGAGGGACATTATGGAGCAATGCCATGGTGGACACAATGGGAGGTCATTATGGAAGTGGGGAAGGCTAACTGCGAAGATTTCTCGATCCGGTTTCTCTTGGCCAACAATTTTTAAGGATCTGAGAGAACTTTGTAAAGGGTGTGACCGGTGCCAGCGCACGGTAAACTTTCTCGGCGAATGGACATGCCCCTCCACCCCATCCAAGAATCGCGAGGTTTTCGGCGTATGGGGTATTGATTTCATGGGACCCGTTTCCATCTTCCATGTGGGAACAAGTACATTACAGTGCTGCGTCGGCTCACGTATCAAAGTGGGTGGAAGCGATAGCAACACCGTGAACGACCACAAGGTGGTCAAGAACTACTGAAGAAAAATATTTTCCAGCGGTTTTGGTGTCACGAGCCCTCATCGGTGTGAGGAACTCACTTTTGCAATACCCCACTAGACAAGATTTTAGAATGATATGGGGTGAAACACAAAATTGCTACCCCTATCACCCTCAGACAGTGGACAAGTTGAAGTGAGTAACCGAAGCTGAAGAGCATTCTTGAAAGGCGGTGAATTCTAATAGAGATGGATTTGGAGTCGAAGCTGGATGATGTGCTCTGAGCCTCTGAGGCCGACTTTCAAGACTCCTATTGGCGCGTCTCCGTTTGAGATGGTTTATGGCAGGCACGCCACCTTAATCGAGCTTGAAACCTGCAGGC